>JAQFZF010003575.1:0-11247 GCA_034695365.1 Enchytraeus norvegicus
ACAAAAAAGCACAAATTTTGTACAAAATCGTGATATATGTATTTCTTAAAAATTCCTTGGTGGCGGTGCCAACTTTAGGTACGTCTATTGCACCACATGCAATGTCATGCGTGTAATCAACAATATGGTAAAATTCATCTATAGCAAAGAGGGCGACGTTCGTAGGTTGAGTTCCAGGGGGAACGAGACCGTAACAGTGTGACTATAAAAATAAATGTCTAATATGAGGCTGCTAATCTTGAGCATTAATCACTGTGGGGAGGGGGTTCCGACATCAGTGGAGTTTTCACCTCAGTAGCAAGTGATCCAGGTTCAAATCCTGGGTAGATCGACAAAGAAAAACCCCCGGTTGTCTGGTAGGTTTGTTGTGTTCCTACGCTGGCTCATAGAGAGAGAATAAGATAGAGGCAAAGGTCCGATTAATCATGGAGTGGTTGAAAAACGCACAAAATAAAAAACAGCAATTAAGAAAATTAATGAAACTAGCATAACATGTGCGTATGTCATGTGTGAAAAGGAATAATTTACTTTGGTGTTGTGTAGATGCGGCAGCTCTGGAGGATGAGCTGAGGTCACAACAGGAGCTGATAGTGCGCCTGGAGATGGAGTCGATGGGATACCGGAGAGATCTGGACGCCATGCTGGAGACATTGCGTCGTAAGGAGAAACAGTTCGCAGACGAACGGAAGGGCGTACAGCGGAAGAACCGAGACCTGGCAGAAGTGTTTGACATGCTTACACATAAAGCCAGTAAACCGGCCAGTCATGCTGCAGCCACGCAAACTGATGTTAAAGTAAACGAGAATGAAACAACTAATCCAGAAACTGAGTCGAAAGAGAAAATAGCTGAATCCAAACAAGCCATTTCTGAGACCGATTCAAATAAAGAAAGCTCAAAGAAAGATGGAACAGCTGAGAACAAGAATTTGCCTGCAGTTGATGATTCCATTAATGAAGATAAATCTGTTCCTTTAGGTGCAGAAATTGAAAAATGTGGAAAACTTGAGAAAGAGTTACATCATAGGGAGATACTAATTAACTCAAAAGATGATGTCATCAAGCGGAAGGAGTTCCTTCTCAACCGAGCCCTGAAATCTGTGAAAGATCTGGAAACGTTTGTGATGGAGAAGGACAAACTACTTTCAGAGAAGGAAAAATCTAATGGCGAAATTGAAAAGCGTTTGCACGATTCTCAAGATAAGAGCAAGAAATTAGAAGTCGATTACAAGGAAGCAAACGAAAAGCTTAATCAATGCCAAGCAAGTTTAAAGAAGGTGGAAGAATCGATTGGAGAGAAAGAGAGTTTATTAAAAAGGATGAAGACTCGCAATGAAGAGCTGGAGAAAATCAAGATCGAGGATCTGAAAGTAATGGAGAAATTGAGAAAAGACTTGGAAGCACTGAAAGTAGATCTACAGAGCGAGAGAACGAGTGGAGAGAAGCTGAGAAGAGATTACGAGAGAAGTAAGGAGAAGATTCAGGAGCTCGAGAGACAGATAGAGACTTCTACCAGAGATCAGATCAAGCATTTAGCTGACGCCCGTAGAGAAAGAGAGAAACTGGAGGTAAGAGTGGTGGATCTTGAAAGAGAGAGAAACGATTTAAATAAACAAATACATCAAATGAAATTGGATAAAATAATCTCAACAAACTCTGCTCGAAGCATTTCAGGTCCAAGTGGTAATGCGGTTCCAAAATTGTCAGATACGGAGAAAAAGTCAGAAGGCGGAAAATCGGCAGATGTTCCAGAAACATGGAAGCGTGAAAGAGTCACTCTGGAGAAAATAATCGAAGAACAAAGAAGATTTATCGAGGACAACAGTGAACGCCTTGCTTCTGTGGCAAATATAGTGAGTATTAGTCAGCCTACCAATATTCGTTAAGGGCTTTGAGTTCATTATAATTAGCGGCTCATTTGATTTTCAGTATGATTGCTGAACTTGAATGAAATATTCCATAATACTACCGATTTATTAGCAATCCTCATCACATCAAGTACGGTTAATCTAGTTTGAGAAATAAATACATTTAAGATGTGTTTGTTTTATGTCGAATTTATTTGTTAGTCTTTGATTTTGTTAAAAGTATACTTGTAACAGCAATCTGTCTATGCATTTGAAAATATAATTGAACATGTATATAACCATTAGCAAAAAGGATCACTTTGATAGATAAAAGCCTTACTGTAGAATTATGTGTAATCATTATTCAATAAATGTGAAGATTTGACAATGTAGCATTGCTGCATGTTCGCTCAATCAATCAATATACTCATACATTTTGCTAACTTTGTGCATGTTGAACATTCAGTGCGTGGCTTCTAAATAGGCGCCATCTCTCTAAAATGTTAGCAGTTTAGTGCTCGATTAACTGATTCGCATTTATGTTAATCCTATGAAACACGACTATTTTTGTATGTGTATGTGTGTAGTGTTCAGTGTGTCGCGGTAGTGCGTCTATTCCTATCCCTATCTCTCACGACTATGTATGTGTGTATATGTCTGTATGTGTATGTGTGTATGTATGTGTGTGTATGTGTCTGTATGTGTACTTGTGTACAGTGCTCAGTATGTCGCTGTAGTGCTGCTGTTCCTATCCCTATAACTCACGAGTATGTATGTGTGTATGTATGTGTGTATGTATATATATGTATGCGCAGTGTTCAGCATGTCGTGGCAGTGCGGCTGTACCAATCCCTATCTCTCACGGCTATGTATGTGTGTATGTGTGTTTGTATATGTATATGTGTGTGTGTATATGTGTACAGTGCGCAGTATGTCGCGGTAGTGATGTTGTTCCTATACCTATCTCTCACGACTATGACATCATGTATGTGTAATATGTGTTGGCCTATGTGTATGTCTGTATGTGTATGTCTATGTAGTGCTCAGTATGTCGTGGTAGTGCTGCTGTACCTATCCCTATCTCTCACGACTCGAACCGCAGTTCTCAGTCCACGGACAGACTCTCGGCCTACAGGTCCAGGGACTCCATAGCCGAGAGATTTCTACGAGTGGGGGGAGGGTGTGAGGACAGGAGGGGGTCAGGGAGCGGCCTGGGAGGGGCGGGGAGGCTGCATGAGGGGCGTATGAGGGCCCGTGAACTAAGATCAGTGCAGACCATTTCTACTGATTGTGTCAATACTGTGAGGCTATTTTACTTTCGTATCTCTAATTATATTTGTTTTTAATATTTTTTATTATATTTTTTCCTATTTATTAATTCCCATTAGAGAATCAATGAACGAATAACAGAAGATACTATTGCATAATATTTTATAAAATCATAGTCTAAACCGGTCTGAACAAACTTCGTTGGTAGGATATTCATAATTTGTGCTGTGTACATTACAGGCCAAGGTTCCATCCAGAGTGCCCTATGGGATCTACCCTATAGCAGTCCAGCACGACAGGACGACCTCTGACGGACTGACTCCACTCTACCCCCCGCATGGAAGGGACGAGTCCCGCACCGCCAGCCTGGAGAGACATTTCACCGCCACGCCTTTAGCGAGTCAGGGGGCCGGGGGAACCTTGAGAGTGCTCCGTCGCAGCAGAACACCCAGTGCTGAAAGATCCACAGATATTTCGCTTTCTTGTCAAGGAAAACTTGGCACTTTCGAATCAAACGCCCAGGTAGAGATTGGTGATTTGTAGTAGGCTTACTATTCTTGATCCCATTTCCTTAAGCTTCAATTATAATTATGTTGAGCCGTGTTAGCATGATGGTTCATGTCCTACGACTGTATTAATTTTCATAGATGCGTCTTTCGAGACTCGAGATCGGTCAGTCGTTGCTTATGATTTTCGGGAGCGAAATCTACGCCAAGTCCTAAAATAAGCTTAATATGTGTAAGTTTGTGCTGAGTGAATATTTATTTGGCTTGCTGAAAGCAATAACACGGCAAGTTTGAGTTAAATTTAGGTTTCATATGTGCGTTTGGATATTTTGACAGCATATTATTATATTAACACGTTATACATACTAACCGAACAGTGTATGAAGAAAGGCAGCTACTATACATTGCCACAAAATAATTTGCTGTAATTCTAATAATTTGTGTCTTTTGAAAATTCGTGTACATATAAATTTATATAATTTAAGCAGGCTATATTTAAATAAGTTTGTTCATGTTATTTTGTGCTAATATAATAATCAACTTAATTAAACACTTAGCAGAAGAAGCATGTTTTCTTTTTTAATGTAGTGCTTTGTAGTGTAGATTATTAAAGAACTTGTAATAAACAAGATGTCATGAGGGAGGCTTGCATTTCACTGCAAGCAACTAACTCGGAATTCCATATTTATTTTTGTATAAGACGCCAATGATAACATTCATTTCAGAAGCTTAGCCTACCATTTAGGCCAACACCAACTGTTTATGTAACCTTCATCTATATGCCTGTCAGCTTTTGATTAACTATGGATGAGATTAGAAGTAGTGCAATTTTTTGTATAATGCTTAACTTATATTATAATGTGAAATATGCAGCAGAGACGTCTTTCAAGAGTAGTAAATATTTCATCTTTTACACTATCACCAGGTAAAATAGCTAGGCAAATCAAAACAGCCTATAGCTTTGCACTTTGAACATTCACTTGCACAAGCTTTACGCACAAATTCTGGCTTTTAGTTGAACTAATATAGCTATCTGCAATTTGTTTCAAAATAAACGCCAAATTGGTTTGTTTCTCGCTTGCTTAGATTGCAGTGAGTGATTTGTGTTGCTTAACACATAATATTAGCTAGTCTACAAATGACATGATTGCAGTGGCAATTAGGTCTGTGTCTAACGAGGTCTGAGCAGATTCGCAGGCTACAAGTCAAGAACTCGACAGCAGTGTAGGCCTAATGATAAACTATTCCAACCAATTCTTTTACTGAACAGCAGAAATTACTCTTGTACATGCTTTCTATGCGTGCGCAAATTTAATAAAAGTGATTATGCCTGCCTATGAAAGTAATAAATATGCATAAATATGCATGCCTATAAAACCTGTGAACATGCATTTATATATGAGTAGCCTCATTCAAAAAGGCAATGCAGAAAGTTTTTTGTGCAAGCCTTAAAAACAACATCATGTCATCTTGTTTTTCAATAGCGTTGACTATTTTTGTTTTGTTTCTAACTTGTGCATGAACTGACAATTATTATCACTTTTGTTTCGCAATTTCATTTAGCTTTAAATTAGGCCTATAGAATATAAAACGGTTACTTAGGAGTATAGCTAAGTTTAACGTCTATTACTGCAATACAAGGATTTTGTGAGATATAAATAATAATGTAACGGCTTTACGCTAAAAGAATTAACATTTTAAACTGATAATTAATTACTTCCTTGTAATTCTTAATAAGCAGGGACTGGGATTGCTTTCTGGACGATAACATATTTGTAACGTGTGAAGTAGTTTATTACAAGATGAGTTTCAAAATAGGGTTGGGGTTTGCAATGCAATTTCCGAAGCCTACTTGGCTAGTACACAATTAAAAAAAACATCTTCAAGTAGCACTTTCATTCTCACATTGTAGGCTATAATGAAAAATCGTGTTGCTACTTAATTGCTTTTGGTTTACTCGAAGCTTCACTCGGCCATTACAAGAATATTATTGAGCATCCTTTTACACTGTTTAAATTGTACTTACCTAATAGGTCTATTATTCTGAATTTTGTTCGAGTAGGCCTACGCATGTCCGTGCTGTTATTAACAGCATTATTAGTCTGTTTAACAATAATTATAGTCACTATTTCACTTAAGGCTGTCTTACGCATGGACATTAATACGAGTAATATTGAATAGCTGAATCATGATCATTTGCTCATAGAATAATAAGTACAGTAGTCAAGTAATAAGCTTTCAATGTCTGTTACTAATCAGATTTAGTTTTGACACTGTATTGCACATCTCAATATTATATTATACCGAACATAGTGCAAATGTTTTACTACTCCTAGTATTATTATCATCTATTATGGGCATTTTAACATTGAAACAAAATTCTTTATTTTATCAAAACTCTGCCAAATTAATTGCCGTATAAATATCTTTAGCCTAACATTTTTTCGACTTGTGAATTGCAGCAATAGACTTAAGACGAGCAGGTCTGTGGACTTACAATGATACAAGTAATGCGATTAGTAAGGAGTTGTTGCAAGAATAATTATGTAAATGGAATTTTTTAAGTAACATATATAGCATTGTGCAGAGTTCTACCTCTCTCGTTCTTTATCTCTATATCGTCAGTGTAGCATATCGCATAGAGCAACGATTTACAAATACACATTGGGTAATTGACTAATTGATGTTGATGTTTGTGTGACGCAGGGACTGGCGCAAGGGTGCGAGTCACACGCAGCCGCTCAGCGCGCCCTTGGAGTGAGGGAGAGGCAGGGGGAGAGGCAGGGAGAGAGGCAGGGAGAAAGGCACGGGGAGAGGCAGGGGGAGAGGGAGAGGGTGGAGCCCAGGTGTGACACGTCTGAGGTTCGAATGAGGAACAAGAAGTCTGATGCCCCAGCAGTATTCAGAAGGTTTGCTATACTGTATAATGTTAGTTAATGTATTTCGTCCATGGCAAAATCAATGAACTTAGGCCTGCTTGCTATTTGTTGTTATCACATATTTATATTGAGATTGTCTGTTAACTGTAGCCTACATAACATTATTTACTTCTCTCATATAATTTTTTTGGCATATCAAGATGGAAACTTTCTGATTTAATTTATTCTAAAGATTCACAAAATTGCTGCAATGCCTGTGGTTTCTTGTCTGTCGTTCCACGTTGAACTGTTTATATTTGTACTAATTGTGTTATAAAGTTATGTGGATGATGACGAAGGTTAAGTAAATAAATATATAAGTCTGTATTTTCTCACTCTGGTTGGATATTCTAGTCGAAATAGATGGACAACTTTTATAACACTACACTGTCACTACAGTAAAGTCACTACAGTAAAGTAAAGTGAATTCCAGACACTATGTAGCGCATATATTTACTTATATGATAGTATCGGCATATTTGCTATTTCAGATCCAGATCACTATCAGAGCTAGAGAGTTTACCATCTGACAGCGATGTTGTCTGTATCGTCAATCCCTCCAATCCCATCTCACTGCCTCCCTACGAACCCACCTCGATACGCTCTGTCCCCTCTCCTACCACCATCCTCCCAGAGTCTGTCACCTCACAGATGAAGAACAAGGACGAGTCACGTAGTGGACGCCCAGCAGGACGTCCGGGAACCGGGGACTCCAGGAGTCCCACTGTCAAGCGCCGCAGTCCTGCAGCCAAGCGTCGAGGCAAGGTAGCAGTGGCGGATGGGAAAAGACATAGCGGAAATGGTAAGAGTCCAAAATCAAAGAGAACTGATAGTAATGAATCAAGATTAAGCAGATCTGGGAAACAATTAGAGCAAGATGCTAAAAAGTCAGAGAAGCAAGTCAAATCTACAACGCCAGATCAACAGAAAAAGGACACGCCAAGTATTATCATTAACCGTGATGTCGCTGTATGCAACAGAAACTCGTTTTATGAGTCGGGTTCAATGAGTGCATCGGCGTCACGTGACCCTTCACCTGACGTGACGTCATTACGACTGAGAAAGCTGTCACCATATCCCGTGGCACCACCAAGCATGATCATATCATTAGGAGGCTCCGGGTATCGATCTAGGCTCGGTCCCGGCCTGCGAGCTCTATCGGTTGATCGTGCAGGGATTGTCTCAAGAGCGGACTACAAGTTTCGTACGCTAGATAGCAGCAGTAAGGGCGAGGACAAGAGAGATTCAAGACAGAGCGGTAGACGAGATCTTACGATGACGGCATCGCTGGATGCCGGTACCTGTCTTGATTATCATCAAAATGATCCAACCCACACCGACACCTATCAGGAAACTAATGCATCAACCATTGTATCGTTAAAGTCTCCGCAAGCGGCTGCAAGAACTGCGGGAGAGAGAGTCAGTTCTGCTTCAATGGTGGAAGGCAACACCAGAGCTCAGCGAAACATTGCGTCTAGTCAAATTAAAGAAAACCTTTTAGATAAAGGTCCTCATTCTACGTCAAATATACACAGATATACTGCCAGCAATGCCCCAGAGAGAGTAGGGTCGAGATCAAGAAATGATAGTCTAAACATTGAACACTCACGTCAAACGTCTTTATCCTCAGACCTCGACATCCAAGAGAACCATCAGAGATCCTTCAGTGCCTCTCCCAAGTCAGCTAGAAGAAAGTTTCTGTTTGAGAATCAATTCTCAGTAGATTCGACGAGATACGATAGTAAAGTCACGTATAGAAACTTTGGTATTGATCTCGGCGACTTCAGTCCAAGTGAATATGGCACATCAGATGATGGTCGCGACGAGTCCAAGAACGACTTGCACACACAGATCAGCACAAGAGACACTCTGGCTCAGCCGCCAAAAGACAGCGATATCGTCCGACAGATGTTTGGGATGGATGCTGAGCTGACGGTAAGCGAGGCAGAACTTCTGAGGCTGGAGAGGAGAGGAAACAGAATCACTCGCAAGAAACAGTTGCCAACAACACCTTATGGCAGACAACTCACAGAAAATGTTGCAGATCTTAGTTGTTGTCAAATGGCAACCGAGGAGTTGGTCACCAGCAACATTGGAAGAGAAACTACAGAACAATTACCAGAGGTTAAATCGCGATCGACTTCAAAAGGTAAACGATTAACCTTTCCAAAGTTCTCATCCCTCCCATTCTTCCACCGGAAGAAAGAAAGCAGACCTTCGCTACCGCAAGCATGGTATGATCTGGATTTGGAAGCTAAGAGTCCAGTAAAAGGGACCACCACAACATCAGGTACTGACAAGATTCCAAGCTCTGTGCAGAATGTTGATAAGCACAATGTAAGAATGGCTCAATCTGTTGCTGATCTGCCCAAACAGAGGCCTCTGTATTCTGATAATGATCTCGGTGCGTATTCAGCTAGCATTAAAGGCGATACCTTTCCTTGCACAAAATCGTCCATCAGAGCCTCTCAGTCAAATCCTATTAAATCGCTCACCGGAAGATCTTCAACGCTAAGAACTCAGTCAGTGAACTTGCCCTCGTCAGTCGTGTCCTTAAATCAGTGCCAATTCCCTTCATCAACAAGCGTTCCATCACGCATGACATCATCATCCATAGAGCTGCAGAAATCCTCAGGAAGTATGATGACATCACCCATTCAGCTCGCGGCTAGACCTATTCCCACCTCGAGAATGTCCAAGATTATCGACCCCCTGCGGCGCCTGAGAGGTCAATCACCTCGACCCCACACTACGTCATCAACACCCTGGTCGACGTCATCCGTGACGTCACTCAGCCAATCTGTGTCTCTGTCCAGTGATCTGTTGAATCAGAATAAAGGCGACCGATACAGCAGCTTACACGTCGATAAGAAAAAGAAGAGAAACATTTTCTCATTAAATAGATAAGCGAGGGGGTGGTATAAATAAGCATATCAGATTTGTCATATTTTATGGTGCAGCTATTTTAAACCCTTTTTCTCGTTCTAAAAACAATTACTATGTATTGTTTCAGTTATTGCTAACAGATATAGGAGACTTGGATGTGAACTATTGAAACATGCTATAAAATCATATCATTGTGTATAAAAAATCTGGTTAATTTTACGTGTAGGTAATTGTAAATTGAACAGAATTCAAAGGTTACATTAGTTTTGTAATGTCTTTTATTATTGACTATTTTTATCATTTACTGTAATTGCTAGATTGGAAAACTCAAGCAAATTTTAGCATAATTTGGTCTAATATATAATTAGCGTTTAGTATTTATATGAAAATTATAGGTCAGAGCGTTTGTGGCATTTAAGAAAAGACACACCATGAACTGCACTTGTTCAAAATAAAAGACTACTGAGGGCTACCAAAGAAGGCAAAGGGAATCTGAGAAAATCTCATAGAGCTTTCCATTGAGGGTTTCAAATGAAGATGTTGTAAAAGTTTAGTCACATATAAACCATGATAAATTGTATGATTGATCGAGATGTGCTCAATAATGAGCAAGATGATTCTATGTGCTTCAAAGCAGTATAATTAAGTTAAAATTTGTTTTACAAGATTAATAAGATTATAAGATGTGTAATCAATATTACGTCAATTAATTAAAACACAATTTGAGAAGTTAACAGCTAAATTGGTTGACGTCCTAGACATCGCCTTCAGATGAGGAACCGGACGTTAATCCCTCATTGATTGATTGACAGTAGGCATTTGAGTAAACTTTCCTCATATCGGACGATTATAAATATATGAGATTACCACAAGACTAATAGATAACAGCATCACAAACTGCTAGCTTAATTTTGCATTCTAGATCATAGGGAGGACAGTTTCTATTACAATCGATGTTATTTATTTAAATCTTTATTTTCGTAACGTAAAATTAAATCTAGGGCTGTACCGAATAGCTGGTTACCAGTAATCGGTCGAATATGAATAGTTGTATCAACTATTCGGTCGAATACGAATAGTTTATAAAATAGATTTACCAACATATTTAAAAAAATGTAAATGTAAACAGGCATTTTATTTTACCACGGTAATTTTAATACGAATAAATAGTTAACAGATAACTAAATTTGATTAACATTATTAATTATGACTATGTAAGTGACTATTATATTATGATAATGAGGGCGTCACTTCAATCCAAAAGATGTGGTAGTCAAGCAGCAGCATATATAAGTTCAGATGTAATGTGACAAATATTTGTATTCTGTCTGACGGCAATGCTCGGCCGAATACGAACAGTGAATTTATCTCTATTTGGATCAGAAGCGAATACGAAGCGAACATTCAGTTCAGCGCTAGTTGATTTGACAATACTTAATGACAGACTTTCTTAAATACTAACGAAATGTATAAATTATATAAAAATATCATATTTCATCTAACTACATCTTTTAAACGAAGGTGGTAGTTAATGATCTAGAATTCTAGATTCTAAAGTAGCAGCAACAAATTGTAGGATGCATTGGTCCCGCTTTAAACGTAGGCTGCGGACCAGTGCAGGTTCAACATATCACGAAATATAATCTGATATGAACAGAGCATGTGGTGGTTTAACGATGCTACGCTATTATAAACTTTTAATAAAATTTACTTATCTATCTAGGTGGATTCATTAAACAATATTTTTCTCCTGTAGTTATTTGATATACAGGGTGCGCCAATGAAAATTAGCCCCCTAGCAACATTGCGATATTTCGGCCAAAA
>JAQFZF010003576.1:0-11246 GCA_034695365.1 Enchytraeus norvegicus
CAAATTTTTAGAATTTTTTGTCATTGGTCTTGAGCCTGCTCCGAGACCATGAATGTCGGGGGGTTCGGTCGCGCGAAAATAGTAATTTTTTTTGGGGCAAGTTTGCGTTCAACTATCTTTGAAGCCATAAGACTTGGAAATAAGAATTTCAAAATGAAAAAAAATTTCATATAAAATTGATCCACCGTAGTGTATACTGTATAAACTACTGTAACATCTCTGTAGGTTTTATGAAAACGATTCTTTAAGAAAAAAATGAATCGTTGCGCGGCGCACTCGAGATCGATTAGATCGAAAGAGCCACGAAAGAAAACCGCATTAAACATCTGCAGTGCTATTGAGAGCGTCTACCAAACAAAAGATGTCTCTCGCTGATCCCTGGTAAAAGGGCGATTGATTGATTGATTAATTAACTGATTTATTGATTGATTGATTGATTGTAGTGCATGGCCAGTTGTCAGCCTTGTCAAGCTGGGCAGCCCGCAGCATGATCTGTGGTTACTTAGAATGATTGATCAATTGATTGATTGATTGATTGATTTTTTTTAACCCCGGGTGTAAACAGCCCTGTGGATTTTATAAAAACCATTCACTGAGAATGGAATGAATCGTGGCCCGGCTACTGGTGATCGACTAGATTGAAAGAGCCGCGAAAGGAAACCGCATTATTAATTGATTGACTGATTGATTGATTGACTGATTGATTGATTGATTGAAATATTGAATCTAGTTTATTGTGTAATGAATTTTCGTGATGAATTTCCTGTCGTTTTCACAAAGTCTCAAAGTCTGCCGCTAGTTCTGATTTGATTGACTGATTGACTGACTGATTAATTGATTTATTGAATGGTCAGTTTTGTAGTGGATGGTAAGTGGTCAGCCTGGTAAGTGGTCAAGCTAATCAGTCTGAAGCATGACCCCGTGGTTAGAATGATTGATTTGATTGACTGATTGATTGATTGATGACTGATTGACTGATTGATTGTAGTGATTGATTGATTGATTGATGACTAATTGATTGATTGATTGTAGTGCAGGGTCAGTGATTAGCCTGGTCAAGTTGGTCAGCATGCAGTATGAACTGTGGCCAGAGTGATTGATTGATTGATTGACTGATTGGGTAATTGACTAATCTTGAATCGCGGTGATTGTATAATGAATTTTCGTGATGAATTTCCTCCAGTTATCCTCAAAATCTCAAAGTCAGCCGCTACTTCTGATTCGATTGACTGGCTGATTGACTGATTGATTCATTGATTGATCTGATTGATAGATTGTCAGTGATTGATTGATTGATGTTAGTGCACGGTCAGTGGTCTGCCTGGTCAAGCTGGTCAGCCTGTAGCATGATCTGTGGGCAGGGAGAGAGGTCACGTGAGAGGGGGTGTAACAACCCCACCCCATCCCCACTGGGAGGTCAGACATGCAGTGGTCAGAGCACTGAGACCAGGCAATGCTATCTCACGGACTGCCCAGGTATGAAGTTACTGCATGTATCTCAATTGTAAAATGTATGTAATTTTTATAATAAATAGTTTAATTTATTTGGAACTACTTTATTAATGATTCATTAACTTTATTATTGACACTTTATTATTCTTATTTTAGCACAAGATGTCCTGCTCGATGGCCGAAAGGTCCCTCAGGAATTGTTTTAAATCCAAACTGAAAACTCATCTATTTGTTTGATTCAGCCCAGCAGCAAGCGCTTTTGAGACGTTGTTAAGATGCGCTATACAATAGCTTTCTGCTTGATAGATTGATTGAATCCTTAGTTAAAACCACTTACTAACTTTGCCAAATGTAAATGTTTGTTCTCAGTTCGCTGAAAATGTGTATATGATTGCAATGTTGTGGTGTTGAATTACAATAACAAACTAACCAATGTAACCCGTGCACATAATTATGTACTTCGATATTGACGCTTATTACTTAAATTCCAGGGCTCATCCGTCACTTCTGTGCCATTCGTCCGCGAAACGCGGACGAATGTCTTAAAACGTATGTCTCTCTGGCTTAGTGGTAGCGTCGTGGACTTTGAAACATGACGTCCGGGGTTCAACTCCTAGTAGAGCCGATCAGAGAGTATAATCTCGGACGTACACGTGGAATCGTTGATCGCTATGTGGTTCAAGTTACCAAATGAAATTAAAGAATGCTGAGTACATCTGGTTTTCTTAGATTATGTAAGTCTTTACTTTCTCCGGAAATTAAATTAAATTTAATCATTTGTGTTATTGTTATAAGTTCTTTTGTGTTGTAAATGTTAAACAATATGAAGTTCGTTAAATTTACTTTTTTATATTCATAACATTCTGTTATTTTGTCTAAAGGCGTCCTGCTCGATGGCCGAAAGGTCCCTCAGGAAACCTTAGAACCACTTGGCGTCTAAACTATTGATTTCGCAATATTGATAATTGTAAATGTATATCATTTGAACACTGAAATCTGTATATATGATTGTGATACTGTGGTTTTTGAAATAAAATAACTAACTAAGTAACGCTAAATGATCGTTGATCGTTGATAGCGAAATTGGTCTTAAACAAGCATCTGATTCTTCCTGACCCATATCCCCGTTATTATTATTATTAAACTGACTTTAAATTCAGCTTGCGCTTTCACTAGATCAAAAAGGTGTTCAAACTTTAATGTCTTTTATGACGAGATGAAGGGTTGTGTTGATCAATAATGTGCTTATTGATGAGCGAGAATTTAGACCGTGTATGAATTTGTGTATTGGATCCAGCTTCTGGCAGAGCAATGGATAACCGGAATATAGAATATCAATATTTATCCCGATTTGATAGCGTAATCGGTAACATGCTTGCTCGATAGGCAGGATGTCACGGCTTCGAACCCCAAGCGGGTCCTTAATTATTAGGCTGGGGAAGACACTGGCGAAGTTAACTTCATCTTCGCGTCCTAAAGGCCACACAAGTGACGGGCGACCCCTGGGAATCGGACCGTGAACCAATGGAACCCAAGTCGGGCACTCAACAAATATGCTGTCAGCTCAACCATGTTCTCTGACAGTATCCTTCGATGCTGAAACAGACGATAAACTTAGTTTCACAGCTTTATTCGAGTTTCCCGGAACCCGTGTTGGTCCGCAAATTGCCTCATCGGTTTGTATGGTAGCCTAAGCTACCATACATATGATAGCTTAGGCTACTTTGCCCTTCACTGTACAAAAAGCGCTTCTGAGACATAGTAAGAGCGCGTTATATAAAAGAGCTCCCGACTAATTGATCGATTCGCCATTATATCTCTACTTGTGCGTACAGTCGACGGCGGGTGGAGCGAGTGGACAGGGTGGGAGAGTGAGGGTGGGGGGTGTAGTAAATCCTGTGGGGAGGGGGAGATGATGAGGTCACGTGACTGCAGCGCCCCCTACCCCAGTCATGGGGGCAAACACTGCGAGGGGTCATCAGTCAGCCATGTGCCCTGCAATCTACAACCTTGCCCTGGTATTATCTAGACTTTTTTCTTTTATATTTAATTTTCGTTTTCATCCACGCAGCAATATAAAATAGACAAAGCAAAATTGGAACGGGCTAAATGTAGAACTACAGACAATTTAAAAATGATAACACCAGCATCTCTGGGCAAGGTGTGTAACCGGTGCCTGATCCGTTAATCGCTCCTACTTGGAAGCCATTAAGGCACCGCAGTGTTGTAAAGGTGTGATTAACCAGTGACCTTTGATTGTATACCTTGTATAACATTGTCTGTATATTATATGTATATTGTAAGGTATAGAGATGCCTTGGCATGATATACTATATCAAACATTAAACATTAAACAGACAAGAAATCTCAGTCTTATGAGCTCGTCTGTGGTTCTATAAAATAAATGAAATAAGAATGTTTCCATCTTGACATCTGAACAAAAATATGACAGCATTTAGTAACATTATCTCCAGTTATAAATCAAGTCAAAATGTAAAACAACAACAATAACATCTCAATTAGAGTGCTACCGACGTCCTTGACAACATCGAGCACTATGGAACAGAAGCCAAACCGATTAATAATAAAGAAAATGTTAAAAACGGTGCCAAGCCAATATCCAGAAATCCCATTCAAGGATGGGAGGTAGGGAGGCTAGAAGGTAGATTAAAGGTAGGATGGCTTGGTCTTGACTGCTGTTCACCGGATGAAGAAGAGAGGTCAAAGAGATAGGTCTTCAGTTCCTTGCGCAACTGTTCATGTGAGGGAGAAGGCTGATATGAAGAATATGATGGAGTACGAAAAGTAAACGAAGAGAGGATGAGATCGTAAAGATCGTTAGAGAGATCGTAAGAGAGGTCGAGATCGTATGAGATCGTAAGAGAGGTCGAGATATACGGTGGAGCAGTAGTACTGTATATACTGGAATTATCGGTTAAGAACCGTTTACAGTGTCAATAATAATAATAATAATCCTTGGTCGCTTGACAGTTCTTCACAAGAGAAAATAGTAAATATACGATTTATCTGCGCGATCTTTAATGTCGTGTATTGAATCAAATAAATAAATAATAATAGTTCACTAACTTTGGCTCACATGCTTCTGAGGCGAACACTCTGCCACTTAAATTTGTACTCAAATGAACGCCTAATTGTAACACCTTTTATTTCATTGACATTTTATTTTATATCAGTAAAGTTAAATAATGCAAAGAGTTGAACCGTGACTAAATTAACCGTATTATCTTAAAAGTTTAAAGCCATTAAAAAAGTAACAGCAAATTATATCAATAACGATCCTCTTTATTTCAGTGTGCGAATAAGCTAATTCTATCATCCAAAGCCGGATTCGATTGCGAGTAGAGTCAGTCAGAGAGTAAAAGCTAGTTGGGCAACGGGTCAACCAGGTCCTTGATCCCGTCGTCCGGCGGTTAATGGGAAGCAATTCGTATGTGTTGGGTGGTAGCTACAGAAGATTGCGGATATAAGATTTCTGCCGCAGAATTTAGTGGTATGCGTGACGAGTTATGATCTCACGGTGAGATTTATGACAATTGTCGCCAGTGTGCCGCAATCGCTTAGGATCGGTATCAGCTCCGCGCCTACATTCAGTAACGCATATTGCACACCTACTGTACCTTTAATCACAGTGAGATTGAGATGACAATAATGACCTGTGCGCTGTAGTTGTGGATCAGCTCCGTGTTAACTGAGCTCTGGTTTGAGCGTGACAAACATCAACTTTCACATACAAATAACTCTAAACTCGTTACTAGAGTCAACGCTCTCACTATAGAGGCATGTCATCTCATTAGTAGTGAATCATTGCTAATTAAGTATTATTAATTCATTATATAATAATTAATTGCTAATAATCAATTAATAATTAATTATTAATTATTAATAATGAATATATCAGCGGATGGTGAGTGGAGTAATTGGACTGACTGGGGGTCATGCAGTGCAAGTTGTGGGCGTGGCATCCATCAAAGGTCAAGGTCGTGCACGAGCCCTAGACCCCAATATGGCGGCAGAGACTGTGTGGGAGGTCACACACAGAGTCAACCTTGTCATTTGAGGAACTGTCCAGGTCTAATATCATTGCGACTTTTGATATTTAATAGAGAGATTTTTGATTTATTGGTTTATGACTTGATTGTTTGGAATATAATTTTTTAATTTCAGTATATATACACATGACAGACGCACATGCAAGTGTTTTCTCTTAGTTACTGTTTTTGAGTTTTAAATTTTATTTTCTACTGCATGATTAATAGTACCTTTGCCTTCCGATGGGCGCGCAATGCAACCAGCGCAGGTACACGATTATCCTTCCATCTTCCAGGCAGCGATACGCACCCGTGCCCAAGGGTGCCTGAGATATTTTGTCGACTGAGCTGGGAATCGTTCCCACGCCCCGTGCCATCACTCGATCCTGAGTCAAGTACGCTAACCGCATCACCAAATCCCCGTCGGGCTATCTATTGATTCGATTGATTGATCAATCAGTCGGTCCATTAATTAATTGATCGTTGAATGATTAATTGGTTGACTTAACAAGTGTGTAATTAATTGATTGATCTAGTGCTGGTATGATTGAATGACTCATTAAAAGGCTAAAGCCGATTTTAACGTCAGTTTCACGACCTAGCGTACATAAGTGACGGGTGAGACCTGGGTTTGAAACCACGAACCTGTGAAACCCGATTCGGGCATTTGAAGCTTGACTTTAATTGATTAATTGTTGCTTGGAGTAATTGATTTATATTTAATTATTATTAACGGATGAATGATCGATCGATCGATTTTCGATTGAGTGACTAATTGACGAAGGGACTAACTAACTGATTGATTGCCTTCGGATTGCTGCTCGATTGATGATTAATTGATAGATTAATGAGATTTTAATGTCCGGTTCCTCACCCGAAGGCGATTCAGGGACGTCCATTTTATAATCCATTAATACACTTCTTCAGCAGTTATCGCTTTGATTGTCATTGACTCTTTGTATTGTAAATGTAACTTAAAATTGCTTCATTTTGTAGAAATCAAATGTAAACAAATTAGAATTTCAGTAAACTATGCATTCAACCGCTATACAGAAAATTATGCAGACATATTGTTGTTTGTTAACGTCTCTGACATAATGTCTGGATGAGAAAATGGACGATCAACCTAAACTATTTACTATTATTTAAAGCTAAGCATTTTATATACATGTAATATACGTTTATTATTATCACTGCTACAAATAACCATTAAAATAGTCTTTCGATGGATCAATTCATAGATTGAGCTATTGATTGTTCTGACTAAAAGCTTGACTTACATTGTTCGCCTGCCGATTTCTTGAGTGATTGATACTAGATACATGTAGATTGATGAGAATGATTCTTAAGAAAGGAACGAATCTTGTCCCGGCTACTCGAGATCGACTAGATTGAAAGAGACGCGAAAGCAAATCACATTAAACATCTGTGGAGCCTCTGCTAAAGCAAGCTGTATCTCGAGAAAACCCGCGGGTATGCTGTCTGGCAAAAATTGAAATACAAAAATTATAAATTACGAGATAGATAGATTGACTGATTGATTGATTGATCGATTGATTGATTGATTAACACAGTGGATGGTGGCTGGGGCCCCTGGACTGACCCGGCTGACTGCAGCGCCTCTTGTGGAATCAGGGAATAAGAAGACTAGTGAGAGTGTGTGACGACCCCCCACCAAGTGATGGTGGGAGGCATTGTGAGGGGGAGGGGAGCCGGGTTGAGCCCTGTAATACTGATATACCCTGTCCTCGTATGTCCATACGTGTGTGTACTTCTATGTGTAAAAGCTGTAATGTAAGTTTAGCGTCGGTTCCGTTTCAAGGACCCGGCTGGCAGGGACAGGATCTCGAATCTGTGGCCGCCTGCCTATCAGGCAAGCCTGCAATAAACTAGGCTATCCAGTCGGGACTTAAACAGTTCACGGAGAAGCTCTCCATAGCTCTAGCCCTCGTGGGTCGGTAAGTCGGTAACAACTAGTATGTAGTATGGCAGGAGCCAGTAGCTACGTCGGTTAGGTTTCCGACTTGGGATTAGTATGTGCGGGGTTCGAATCCGAGGCTCGCCCGTCACTGATATCCCTGTCTAGAGATGAAACTGACGTTAACTACTAGGCCTATATCAACTATATATTGATGTAGATGGAGTCAATTTACAATGGAGAATCACGATTGTTGAAGTGGTTCAATCATAATACAATCATAATTCAACCTGCGAAAGTAGGCCTTTTTCAAGTGCTCGGCGGCAAAGTTAGATGCAATAAATTTGATCCAATTTTTCTTACAAACTTGCGATCTGGGTCTGGCGAAAACCTTTCTGACTACGCCAAAGTTCATTTTCAACAAAAAATCTGTTCTTGCTATGCCCCAATCAGGGGTAAGCTATTTATGGGAGTTGGCAACATCAGTAGAGTGTTCTCTTTAGAAGCAAGTGATCCGGGGGTTCAACTCCCGGGTCGGTCAACAAAGAAATATTCCAGGATATCTTATGATTAATTAATTATTAAAATATGATTAATTTATAATTTCACATAGCCTATGAGGTGTGAGCATTTGAATACTGCTTTTAGTGTTATTGCTCTGATTTTTATAAGGTTTTATAACATGGCATGTTTTTAAATGTAGATAATAATATTTTTGTCATTTTATTTCTTTTGTGATGTCAAGATGGAACTTTCTGATCACATTTATTTTAAGATCCACATAAATGCCGCAAGGCCTGTGGACTCTTGTCTGTCGTTCCATGTTGAACTGTTTTGTATTTTGAAGTGTGTATTTTATATCTGTGTGGACGATGACGAATATTAAATTAAATTAAATAAATCTGGAAGGTTTATCGTGTTTGCCCTTCACTATCAGCTAACAGCATGTTGAGCTGTCAAAGCAAAGGTACGATTAATCATGGAGTGAAAAATAAATAACAAAACGCATAACCGCAATAATAATAAAGGAACCATACAATCGTGTGCCTTCTCATATGTGAAAATATACGAATATAAAAAAGTTATTGCAATGGTAATTATAACTTAAGGTAATAGTCTATAATTAAATATAATTATATAATTTATATAATTATATAATTTTATATAATTTTATCTTTTTTTTAGCCCAGGGTCGTTTACAACCCAGGGCAATTTAAAAAAAAGAAAGAAAAAAAGGTAATAGATAAAATAATTATTTTATTTTTCTCTAATTGATTTATGTATATTTATTTATATGTATTGTATCTTGTAATCTATGACTAGTCTAGAGTAAAAATCAGATCAATCGATTGATCATGATTGTATTTCTACTGAATAAAAATGAAACTAATGTGCAGACGCCATTATTTTGCCAACAAACGTTATTATTAATGTTGCGTCGGTTGATAGTTTTCATTGACGTCGACATATACTGTTATTGATGTTCTAACTTGAAATTTGATCAGCAAAATAATTATTTTATATAATTATAATTATTGATGATTTATAAAGGTCAATCATACAATAAAGGCTAGAGCCGTCTTTAAACGTCATTTTCACGTCCTAACGGCCACATCAGTGACAGGGGAGTCCTGGCAATCGAACCGTGAAACCATGGAACCCTAGATGCCCGACTTAACCGATGTGCTATCGGCTCAGCCAGCCCATACGTTTAACGATGCATTTATAGGCTAAAAGGCTAAATCTGAAGTTAACGTCAGTTTCATCTCTTGACAGAGATATCAGTGACGGGCGAGCCTCGGATTCGAACCCCGCACATACTGATCTCTAATCGGAAACCTAACTGATGATGATTTGACAATGAATATACATCTAATATACGATGAAGATATGAATATACGATGAGTTGACAGAATAATCATCTTGACGATGATTTATAATTATCAATCACTAGTAGTTTAACCAGTGATACGGGCCTTCGATTATTCTGAGATGCCACTGTCTACTACTGCTGTGATGGGCTTAGTAACGTGTACACAATGTAGGCCTACTGTAATTCCAGTTGACTGTTTCAGTTTCATAATTATATTTGCTTGTCCAATTCCAGTGTGAGCCTGTAATTATACATACAATGGCCTAGACTTGTGACAACTCTATTACAAGGACATGTGACTGTTCAGTCCGAACAGGCCTAATATATGGGTCACTGACCCAGAAACGTTACGCCAATGCGCTTTTATTTTTATGATACGATACCATATATTTAACGTTCGTTTCGTTGTTATTTATTGACTATTATATTTATTGTCGATGCTATTGTTATATATAATAAATTGACCCATTGGTTGTTAGTTTAGCTCAAAATCGCTAGTTTAGCTTAAAATCGCTGTGTCATAAATAGATGATTAGGGACTGTCAAAATATCAACCAAGGACCAGCTCTTAGCAATTGACCCATTATATTAATGTGCTGTATAATGTATAGGGCAACTCTATCTGTCAGTCAGCCAATAGGAAGCCAGCTGCAGAGCAAGGTCAAGGACTCTAATGCGGAGGTTGACCCGGCTGACCTCACACCGTGTAAGAACCCTTCAGCTGTGCTCAGCGAGGCTCTGCAACAACTGGCTAATGAAGACTGGTATGTAATAAAACCGAATATATGTATCAGAAGGTAGGTTTGAGTGTGTTTAACGTCAAGGTTCAGAAGCCCGAAGGGCTTCTCTTCAAGACGGCTCAAAACAATCGAGCATTACCATCACAAAGATTGGGGTTAAGCTTATTACAGCTTTACTCCACAAAGCGATCTGCAGTCTATTACAGACCGCCGAGTAGGAGTCTATTAATTGGTTCAAATGAAGCGCTTTAATTTCCCAGATAGGCGTCATATGAAGGTATTTAATGATCTATACATGTATAATAAAGAACAAGCTAAAGTAAAATTTAACGTCAACTTTTACGGACTAACGGCTACATCAGTGACGGGTGAGCTCTGAGATTCGAACCGTGAACCTATGGAACCAGAGTCGCGCACTAAACCGATGTGCTAACTGGTTCAGTCAGTTATAAACAGTGGGATTAAATCGGTCTAGTGGATTGGTTGACGTTGTGCTCCTTACTGAGCTCTACAATAATCCATAGCGTAAAAATTCTTAACTAGGATATGATATCAGATGGGGAATTGGATATATTCTTTTTTGTTGCATTGAAAGTATCGAGATGCCTTGACATGATATATTTAATGAAACATTAAACGTCATGTCTATGAATAACAATACAATACAATGCAAAGAGGGTTTAACGTCCGGTTCTTCAGACGAAGGCGAGTCAGGTACCTGACACAAAATAGACTACGCGACTGCAAGCAGTTCTAGACCACCAGAACACACTTGCAATGGATGGACCGAAGAGAAATTAACTAATTCTAAGTTTATTATCAGAATTATCATAGTCATGATTATTGCTTATCATAATGAGGGAGTATTATATCTGATAAAATACAAATTTACTAATAATTAATTTATTATTGAATATGCTATTTTCAGAATCGAGAAATGAGAACGAGCTAAGGATAATAATAGTGGGTGATTGGGGCCAGGCCGGGCTTCAGGGCCAGGGGAGGGTGGCCCAGGGCATGGCCTCATGGGCCTCTGAACACAGCCCTGACTGGATCCTGTCCACAGGAGACAACTTCTACCCATGGGGGATCTTCTCAACCACTGATCCACAGGTGATCAATCAATCACTCAATCACTCACTCAATCACTCAATCACTCAATCACTCAATCACTCAATCACTCAATCACTCAATCACTCAATCACTCAATCACT
>JAQFZF010003577.1:0-11244 GCA_034695365.1 Enchytraeus norvegicus
TTAGTCCAAATTAGTACCAATTAGTCCAAATTAGTACCAATTAGTCCAAATTAGTACCAATTAGTCCAAATTAGTACCAATTAGTCCAAATTAGTACCAATTAGTCCAAATTAGTACTCTCTCTAGTGCACTGTCAAATGACAAGTCCAGGGTACATATTCTGAAACGCAGTCTGCTAAACCCCCACTAACGAACACTTCACCGATCATTAAGTTTCTCCCATCAAAAAGGATATGCGGCTATGCCTTAATTTAGGCTTTATCACACCTATAATGTAAGCGTTGTCTTTGGAATATATATCTGACTTCCGAGGTGGTTTTGTGTTGCCTTCCTCAGTATGAAATAACAGCGTTAGTCGGTTTTTCGAAACATGTGCAGTATTGCACAATATTGCTTAATAATAAACCTAATAATAAATAGCTTAAATAAACTTAATAATAAACCATATCTAAAGTCGCATTTTTGGTAAGCAAAATAAGTTATTAACTTAGACTATTACAATATAACATACATGCAAGTAGGAACTAAAGAGCTAAACTCGAATTTGACGTCAGTCTCGCGGCTTTAAAGTGGCGGCGGATGCGAAGATGGAAATTGTTAGGTCTATGGTACCTGCTTGAGGCGTAACCGATAGGCCAGTATTTGGTCATATCTCCCAGATGACACTAAAGTGACTAGACCTACACATTTTAGTGGATTTAAAACACGACATTATTTACAACAACAACAACGCATTTAGAGTGCTATCGTCATACATGACAACATCAAGCACTATGAGAACCGAAAACGTATGTTAAACCTACTTTAGCGTATATATCAATCACTCAACTACTTTTTACGTTCCTGATATCGTTGTCAGAGGATGAACGGAACACTGAAAATACATCCGTTATTTTATATAGTTCACGCTTAACTTAGTCTCAGATGCGTAAGCTAGGCCTACATTATTCCCACCATTTGATAAGAAAGCCGAGAAATATTTCTAAATTTAGCAAGATTGTTTCAATAAATCAGAACGCGTATTAATGTAAACGCGCGTAAATTTAATGTGCACCCAAGAACCTCATTTTTGCACGCAATTGTTACACTTAGCAAGGGTGAATAAAGCAGCTTGTTAAAGGCTGTCACGAAGGAGTATTGAATTTGAGATCTCTGGGTTCAAAAGCAAACGTGCCACCACTAACACAAAATAGTCTCTCTTTACAAATGTTATAACTTATAGACCTACGTCACTGGTGTGGACCAACAATAGATGCTATTGATTTCACGGTATTCGGCATTTAATTTGGCTATTTTAGGTTTGTGCAAATTCAGAAGAATCGCCGATTTCCTTACAGTTTTAGCGGAGCATAAGAGTTCTGAGCCAATACTACCGTGAAGGCGAGCAATGGGCTACTCAAATTCCAGACTTGCAGACGATTTGTCATAACGGCCATGGCCTATTGCAGGCTAGGCTAAAAAAAGGATAAAGCCGAGTTTAACGTCAGTTTCATCTCTCCAAAGGATACCAATGACGAGCGAGCCTTGGATTCGTACCTTGTTATCCGTATCATTCATTGCTTAGGCTAAAACATTTCTGAGGTATGGTAAAGGGTGATCTATATATAACTTAGTTGATTGATTGATTTTAAATGGTCACTGATAGACTCCTCGGTTTGTTAGTTAGTTGGCTAATTTATTTAAGTCAGTCTATTCTCAAATTTCCACTGGGCCATCACCGGAAATACAATCTTCAATCGATCAACTTTGATATCGCACACTTTTAGCTTAGATATTTTTAGCCGCGTTAATGATGTCAAATTCGTCTATAGCTTTTTATTGTCTCAGAAGCACTCTAAGCAGCGAGATGTAAGTTAGCCTAGCCGACCAATAGGCCACAACCGTTGTAGAAAGACCTTCGCTATACTGGAATTTGAGAGACCAAAGGATCAAGTGCACATAAGCCAATGCGTAGACCACTGCCCTTCAATGCGACCTCTGCGTTTGTCGTCTCTTACAACACACGCAGTTTTCGGTTGGTCTAGATTCACAAGTTTCCCGGAACCTTGAGAAAGTTTCACCTTGAGAAAGTTACCCGAAATCAATACGGGAAGGAGAATTTTGCTTAACGAATAATAAGTCTGTTATTAGATAAAGTAACGCATAACAATAAGTTTCACAAAACATCCAATTTATTTCTATCAAGATAAATAGATAAAGCGATGTAATAATAAATAAGATGAGAGATTTCATGTCCCATTAAGTGACTAAATAATTTCTCGTTATATAAAACAAAGCCTAATAGTAATTTAATCTGTTAACGCATTTTAACGGAATCTTTCTAAATTAGGTCCCTGTTATTTGTTTACAAGAATGCACACTGCACAGTGTACTGTAAACATTTAAATGACAAAAGAAGACGCCTGCTGACCTATAATTATGATAAAGCTTATGTATAAAACAGCAGCAAATCTAAATCATACAGCCTAGTAATATTGTTTCCTAAAATTAGGCCTATAAAATTGGAAATGCAGGATAAAAACGTCAACATTTATGCATAGAGTGAATTCAGAATCATAATTAACAGTCAATCAATTTATAAGAAAGCAATGATATCTTGCAGGCCTGACAACAAAATCTAAGTAGGGTACTACGGTAATCAGTAATCGGTAATCGGATATAAAGCTACAAATAAATTTGATAACATAGTATATAAAAAGTAATTACAAAACGGAGATAAATCTAATCTAATAATTGCTTAATCACTATAAAACAGTGCTTTAAAACAATAACAAGAAAGTTTTGATAGGATTTCTGACATTGCCGTATATAGACTACTACTAAGTACGAGATATTATTTATATCATAACAATGTATTAAGCTAATATACTACAAGACTCAACAAATAAATTAAGAATTGAGTAAATCGAGTTAAAATTATGTAAAAACGAATTGCGATGAGCCAAGAAACAGCTAAATTAGTTGCTGAAATGTTTTTTGTCGAATAAACCTAATAGTTACGGAAAATAATTGTAATATCATATCACAAGAACATAAAAAGTATCGTAAATGAAAAAGACTACAAATAACGAGAACACCAGTGTATTTTAGCAGCAACAAATGACTCAACATTAATTAGCCTGTTTTTTCTATAATTTTTTAAAGTGTGCAGTCGATGCATATTCTATATTAAACATTGTGAATAGATTCTAAATAAGAATCTTTGATCATGTAGAGTAATGTTAAACATTTTACACCGTTACAATAACTGGTATAGATTATAATCGATACCCATTTTTTACCCATGAATTAAAATCATTAAGTTACGGTAATATAATAAAATCAATAAAATTCTCATTCACAAATATTCATTAACATCGAAATAGTTAGCAAACAATGAATAATTAGTAAAGAGTTTTTGAGAATTTAAATTATACACTAATTCTAGTGATTATTGAAGTTTGTAATTAAAATTAAAATTAATTAAAATTAATTAAAATTGTGATTAAAAAAAGTAATTGTACAAAATATACAAAATTAGCACAAAGGTTATACTACTTTGTTCCCGCAAAATTGATACCTTGTACAGTGAGGTATAAAAATGAATTACAATGTAACTCGCTGAGATATCATGGTAAATACATATCAATAAGACAATTATCGAATAAAATCGATGAATGCAAGCAAATTATATACATCTACAACAAATAATATAGTATCGTTTTGTAAGTAGGCCTATGACATGCCATAAATAAGCGTAAGCTAATTAGCACACGTAAAACACCACTGTACAATAAATATATCAGTTCATATTTATATAACTGAAACACGCAATATAAATATTTTAGAACACATTTTAAATATCCCCATTACTGAAATAATGAATATTGTCAACTTACTACTAAAAGGAACTTAGTAGGCCGTTTGACACAGTATATCGTAATAATTTTAGATAATTTTAAATTTGAGAAATCCGAATGATAAAACTTTAGTACCGAGTCAATGCTTGAAGGAATCAGCTCCATGGGGATATCTAAATAGCATTTTCGAGTATGGAACTATGTATACAGTGAAACGATGCAAGTATGCTCTAATTAGATTAAGCGTTACACTGGCACAATCAATACATCTACCGATATAGCACACACTGGCTGATCATAATTGTATAGTACAATCAATAAGAGCTTTTTAGCATATGGTTGTACAAAGAAATTAGAATAATGAATACTATTTTCCAATAATTCTGAAAAAATATGATCATATTTCATAATTACAACTAAAAATGAGTAAAGTAGTCTTTAAATTACTATCGTTAATTACTCTCAAGTCACTGAATTATATATAGTAAACACAAACCATCTTTCAGATAGACACCAAATGTTACATGTCAATAAACATAAAACAACATTCGATTTTCTCTTAGATTCGATTCTAAAAGTTGTAAATTTATAGCAAAAAAAACCTATCCATTTATAAGACCCTAATTTCTAGCAAAGAAATTACTACACATGCTAAAACTTCTCATCACAGCCGCAGTGTACACTATGTCGATAGAAACAATCTACAACACCGATATAGGATTTACAAGGTCCACTGGTAACTCTACACAATATGAAATATGACAAGTAAAGTTTAACTGTTTTGATACAATGGAGGTGGCTTATGTTTATTGATCTGTTCAATTACCCAATATTTAGTCATTTCCTCTAAATATCTCACATTTCTTTCATATCAGCCTAAAGACCTTTTCTTTTCTATCAGTACTGACAATTGAATCTAACCAGAAAACTTCAGCAAAATTATTTTATTCATCTCCTAATTGCCTTGCACAAATCCAATTGTTAATCAAAACAATTCCAGTTCATTGGTGAATGATCTGAACTTGTCATCTGGTCATTTCTATCAAATATGTCTTGTTCTATCAACGGAGATCCATACTTTACTTTCTGGTGATATCATGCTCACAAAATTACACAAGTCCTCTGATCTTTCTCTTCAAGTCACCCAAGCACCATCCACTACACCTGCAAAGCTTCTCACACATTTTAAGTGCTCACGCTTAAATTATTTCAAACCATCCAGCCACCTCCACAGTACGAGATGAGTAAAGCCTCTAGGCGCTGCCGCTCTGCTGCTCAAAGTATTTGTACGTTGGGTTCTCATAGCCGTTCATCTGCATGCTGGCCACGTGACGCTCCTCAGGAGAGATGGCGCCCAGGTCAGCGGAGGGGTCAAGGTCGAGGGAGCCGAGCCGGCGCAGTGGACGTCCGTGACTGTGTCTGCGGCGCATGAGGACCACCCCGACAACGATGACGATGAACACGGTGAGCCCGGCCACGGCGAGGCCCAGAGGCACCGCGGCGTTGATGCTGCCTCCGTCTGAGTGCAACGGGGTCTTCTTCACGTACGCCTGATAAACAATAGAAATAATAATAATAAACGTTCAACGTCCGTTTCCTCGTCAAAAGATGATGTCAGGGAGGTCACATACATGAGTGCAACGGACTCTTGGATACGCCTACCAACCATAGAAATAATAACATATGCATGCAGTCATTGCAATAAAATCAATATAAATGTAAGACCTGATGGGTAGCTTCATGAAAGAAATACAATAAGAAAGACGTTTTATCTTGTTGTACATCTATGTTTACTTTGTTCAGCCTAAACATTTTTGAAGATTATAACTATTTGCCATTTGTAATATATTTGAGTTAATTAGTCAATTAATTTTTCTATTGCTCTGTGCTACTATTTTTGATGGCGAATAAAAATCGTACCAGCGCCTCTATTTACTAAGCATCTCAGGGGCGATTTGTGGAACAGTGAATGGGAAAGCCAGGTAGTGTGACAAGGCCTGAGATAGGCTACTAGAGAATAAAGGTACGCTACTAGAGAATAAAGGTAGGCTACTAGAGAATAAAGGTAGGCTACTAGAGAATACAGGTAGGCTACTGGTTTTAGAAGTAGTTTATATATTTTATGTCAACAGTAGAAAGCACATCAAATTCAGGCCACACACTATCTAAAGCCTATAGGAGGAGTTTAGATGCTGCTATACAACACACTTAATACAACCCACAGAGATGTTTACTCACAGGGTGATTAAAAAATCACTCAATCAATCAAAGCCTCATACCTGATTGACAGCAAACTGATCTCTCTCGGCATTAGCCGCGGCTGCGTGACGATCATCCCCAGCGCCCTTCAGGTGAAAGTAGTCGATATCAACCAAAGCCTCATCCAGAGACTCCTCCTTCTTCTCCTTCTTCTTGTCATCCTGCTTGACAACCTTGTTGTCTTGGACTGCGGGACCAAAGCCTGACTTGAGTTCTACCGGAGCAGCAGACTTTGTGGTCGGCAGACGAGTTGTCTCCGTGGCAACGGGTGCACGTGTTGTGACCGGAATCTCAAATATGCGCTCGTCTTCTATAATAATGTTAAATGTACATACATGCAATTATATACTGAAAAATTTCATTCAATATGAATTAGATCAAGTAACTATACCCTTACTACGAATGGCATTGAATACCGGATGTTTAAGAAAAATAAAATGAATAATGCAATTCATATTACACCTGTTAAATTTTGTTACTACCTCTTGCTGCAACCCTGACATGGAGCCAGCGTAATTTAAATGCTACTCCTTTAGAAAGACTCGTTCATTACATCATTCAACAATGTTCAGACTATTTTGGACCTTAAAATGTATATAGATATAAATTTCATACCTGTATCCTCATCATCAGAATCATCATCATAATCATCATTATCGTCATCATCATCATCGCTGGCCTTGTTATCGTCTTTCTTCACATTCTTATCATCTTTCTCCTTCTTCTCAATCTTCTTTATTTCTTTAGACTCACTGGACGAGTCTGAGCTTGACTCCTCTTTCTTTTTGTCTTTCTTTTCTTCCTTTTTGTTGTTCTTTTCAACTTTTTTATCTTTAATTTCCACTTTTTTATCATTCTTTTCTACTTTTTTATCTTTCTTTTCCACGTCATCATCTTCAAAATCATCATCAATATCATCGTCGTCATCATTTTCATCGTTGACGTCATCGTTGACGTCATCATTGACATCATCGTCGTCATCATTCTCATCGTCATCATCTTCTTCTTCGACATCATCAGCCAGGTCGTTCTTGTTCTTGTTTGATGGCTGAGCCAGTAGGATGAGAGCTGCATCACGATCCATTGAGTGATAGGCGTCCAGGAAATCCTCTGAATCAATCAATCAATCAATCAACTTTCTTGAGGGCTGAAACAGTAGGATCAGGGCGGCACCATGGCCCATCGAGTCATAGGCATAAAGACAATACTATGGATAAATATACAATACAAATATATTGTATAATTAATATAATTTAATCTGCTTACTAATTGCTTAGCCATCATTTTCGAGACAATTTAAAAAATGCATAGTCCAATAAAACGGAAATCCTACAATCACCCAATATACACATGTCGATTGTATTTACAGTAAGACGATTTTATGAAAATTCTTCTTAATGTAGCAGCAAGATGAGATTTAACGCTGATTTAGTCTCTCAAAGGATATTAACAGAAATTTTCAAGATAGCAAGTAAAAGACAAAGATAGAGTAAACTTAACATAATATAGATGCTCAGACCAGTCAAAGTTGTAAAATAACTAACATTCACGATGTTTCATTATGATATTGATATTAATGAAATACTAACGGATCTGCTGCATGATCTTGTTCCTAAACTTTGGCACCCTGTTGAGCATGCTGAGGGCATCAGTGAGGAGCTGATCCACTCTGCGCAGATGTTCACCCGTCTCCTGTCGCGTCCTCGTGGCTTCCTCAGGGTCAGAGTCTTCCAGGTGCTGGTAACGGTTGAGTGTGTGCATGCGGTCCTTGTGCAGAGTCTTAATGTAGCGCTTCAGTGACTTGAGTATCTCACCAGCCTAGTCAATCAATCAATCAATCAATCAATCAATCATATATGTCGAATGAACGGTTAATGACTATACAATAAATCACTCAATCTATGAAATCAATAAATTAATTAATCAATCAGTGAATGTCTAGCGTTCTTAGATACTGCACCTAGCAAAGACTGCTTCACCTTATAGTAAGTTATACGTTACTCAAAATCATAATATAATAGTTTACAATTTCAATTTATTTCTCATATTTATAATTAGTCGCAAATTGCAGTAGATAAAAACACAATACAATAACAGCAAATGTTAATTACATATAACTAATTATATTCCAGCGTTTTAATGGTATTTTTTTTGGTATTTTTTATCAGTATTTCTTTTACGAGCCATCGGTTTGTCTATTCTCAAGCATACCGGATATAACACGAGCAATACAAGAAATTATATTAATTATTAATGATCATATTACTATATTATTAATTAATCATTACATCGGAGTTGAAGTCATCGAGAGCCTCTACGTAGGCATCATAAGCTTTGTCCTTTCTCTCGTTGATCTCAGCCTGAACTCTCTGTTGATGTAGGAGAGCCAACTGTCTCTTCTCCATCTCACTCTCCACCTCCTCCGCCTCATACATCTTCTGGAACCTCTGCATAATACAATACAATACAATACAACACAATACAATACAATACAATAGAGGCAACTGTCTCTTCTCCATCTCACTCTCCACCTCCTCCACTTCGTACATCTTCTGGAACCTCTGCATAATACAATACAATACAATACAATACAACACAATACAATACAATACAATATAATACAATAGAGGCAACAGTCTCTTCTCCATCTCACTCTCCACCTCCTCCACCTCGTACATCTTCTGAAATCTCTGCATAATACAATACAATACAATACAATACAATACAATATAACTGTCTCTTCTCCATCTCACTCCCTACCTCCTCCGCCTCGTACATCTTCTGAAACCTCTGCATAATACACTACACTATACACTAGTATACAGGTGCTCAGCGACCTGATCATTTCAAATTCCCTGGCTTTTCCCTGACCTCCGAAAATTTACCTTGACCAATTGTTGCCCAAAATTACGCGCGTCGCCGCATACGGTTTCAAATCGTGGGCTTTCGAATAAAAGTTTCTAACCGATGCACCAAATGACAAAACACAATTAATGATGATACATATCCCATATTGATAACTAACTCATATTTTTCTATTCTATTCCATTTTGTTTCATGTCTATTCAACTTTGCAAGCTACTGGAGATGAAAAAATTAGGAAAGAGTATCACATTTTTTCCCTGACTTGAGATCAAATTCCCTGACTTTTCCTTGACAGCCAAATTCCCTGACTTGTCCCTGTTTTCACTGAGTGCTGAGCACCCTGCTATAATACCATACAATACAATACATTACAATACAATACAGTACAATACAATACAATACAAACATTACAATCCAAGAAAATACAATGGAGCTGGTCGGAATTTTTCTACTTCTCACCTTCTACTTCTTCATACATTTTCCGAAACCCTTACAATTACTGTATGCAAGAAACTATAAGAAAGAAAATCCTACAAAAACGTACTATGTAGATCTCGTGTGTAGAAATAAAGGGAAAAAAGAGTTGCGACCAGATACTACCGGAGGAATTACTATAACATCACTAATAAAAGTTTGACACGTTAGACATCTCAAATTATTAAATTGTTAACTTACACTGGTTATTTCTTTATTCAGTTTCTCACTTGCTTTAGGATCACGAGCTCTCATCTCCTGCACTCTCTGTCTCGCTCCTGCCCAATCCTTCATCATCTACAATCAATCACTCACTCAATCAATCAATCAATCAATCAATCAATCAATCAAGCTATGGCTTTTATAAAATCCACATGACTGTTTACACCCAGGGTAAAAAAATCAATCAATCAATCAATCAAAAATCAACCAATCAATCAATCAATTGACTGAAGCATGATGCCAGATAGAATAATCAAGACCAGACAAACTTTACAAACATACAGGTAACAATCTTAAGCATCAAATTGAAATAAAAATGTTAAAATCATATAAAGTTCTAAGGTCGGATTTTGATGCTTTAACGTGCGACCAGTGCTTGGTGCAAATGCTTTGAGTAAACATCAGATGAAAAACACATGTCATTTTATACTATCTGGGCAGAACAACGACCAGCAACCAGAACTAGCAGCTTACTATTTACATGCCAAATTTGCATCCATAACTAAAGCTGATATACACCAAAGTCGCAAACTAAACTATTTCTATTTTGCTTGCAGTTAAAATATGCAATAAATTGAACTTTACTAAATAACAGATAGTTTATATCAGAATCACAATATTCAATAGTTAAAATACCTACATTTTAATATATTACTAAATTATATATTTTCTATTATTATTATTATGTTTTAGTTGCTTGGAAGTGAATAAATGAGTGAGATACTTTTAGAACTGCTTTCTGATGATGAATATAATGCAATGACTTTACAGGATCGTGAAACCCTTATTGGAGCTATTTGAAGCCTATTTCTTCTACCTAAATATAGTACCAAGTTCTCTACATAATAAAGTGCTGGGCAATCTGTGGAGTAAAGCCGTAATATGCTTTAAGAATCTGTTTTTGACGATAATTTCTCAATTGTCTTGAGACGTCTAAAAGAAAAGTCTTGTACTCTAGACCTTGACGTTAGACACACTCAAACTTGTATTACTCAACACTGTAGACTAAATCTAAACTAAATTTAAAATACAAATCCAAAGCTATGATACCTTAGCAATTTTATCATGGTGATGCTTCTGCATGTCCGTCTTGGCCTTCATGTAGTACTCGTGCTCGTTCCATTGCTGATGGTCCCTCGGTGCCTCTTCCCTCTGCTGCTGAGGCAGAGCTGCCAGCAGTGACTTAGCTGCTGGGCTTGGCTGCTGCTGCTTGAGCTCAGACACAGCTGGTGCCGCTGGTGCAGACTGTTGTGGCTTCTGCTTGCGAGCTGTCACCACAATCTCTCTGTCCTTACCCTTCTCTATGACTACAACATTCAATCAATCAATCAATCAATAGGGATTTAACGTCCAGTTCTTCACCCGTAGGCGATATCAATTACGTGCAACAACAACAATTAGAGAGCTACTATCATCCAGAATAACATAATGCATTATGGGCATCTATTTGTGATCTGTCAAAAAATCTCTGTCTTTACCCTTCCCTATAACAGAAACATGCAAACAATCAATTTATCTACTAAATTAATCAGTCAATCAAATCAATCAATCAATTGGCCACAACATTGATGCTCCTGCAGAAATT
>JAQFZF010003578.1:0-11240 GCA_034695365.1 Enchytraeus norvegicus
GCGGGCAAAACAATTCTGTACAAAATTCGTTAAGTTAATAATGGTGCTGCTTCTACCACAATATAAGTATGCTAAACTATTTTACTGACATCTGCTGAATGATGATAAAATTGCACGTTTTTGAAGGGGGCACTCTTTGGCCCTGGACGCCATGTTAGTGGTGACAAAGGGGAACGGGAACCCCCCCCTACTGGGTGTCGCATATCCACGCTGAAACATTAGTGAAGGTTTGGAGTGAAAAAGTCCAAAATTGTGGAAATGCATCCCAGTCAAACGGACAGACACACACACACAGACACATAGAACCTGTGTTTATTAATGTTTATGTGATTATTGATGTTAATGTGTTTATTCTTGATGTTTATGTGATTATTGATGTTAATGTGTTTATTCTTGATGTTTATGTGTTTTTTCTTGATGTTTATGTGTTTATTCTTGATGTTGATAGGTTTATTGCTGAGTTGTTCAAGCTCAAGATGTTGACTGAGATGATAATGCACGATTGTATAAACAAGCTATTGAAGAACAGAGATGAGGATAGTTTAGAATGCCTCAGTGGACTGCTGACTAACATTGGTAAAGATCTCGACCTGGATCCAACTTCTGGTCAGAAAAAGGTTTGTTACATTGAACCGATCTAGTAACAGTTACATAAATTTTCTCTATCTCTCTCTCAATTTCATGTCCAAGGTACACATTTTTGCTCATAATCTATAATCATGCTTAATGTATACTCCATCGACCAATAAGTTGATTCAATCACAAAGGCTTAGCCTTTATCACACCTGAAACATAGCCTTTAGCTTGAACAAATATGGTTTTTGAGGTTGTTTTTACAATATTTTAATATTTGTGGCTTTTAAATTCTAGTAGCATAAAGTATTCGCCTATTCCAAATCTATGATACTATTTCAGGCTGGTCTGGAGACATATTTCAATGAATTGAGGAAGCTTGCCTGCGACAAGAAGAACATATCGTCTCGTATTCGCTTCATGCTTCAGAATGTTATAGAACTCAAACAGGTCTGTTGATCAATCGTTCTTGTTTTTACTTAATAGAAGCCGTTCTCTGTCTCAATATTGTAGTATTGGCACAGGCGTATGAAGCATCTGTTGATGCGCCTAGATTGCACTTGTCCATTGGGTACACTTCTCTGACTCATCCATTGCTGATGGTGCAATTGGACATCTGATAAGATCACTGGGCTCTTTAAGAAAGTAGAGATTGTGCTCTTCGCAGAAACCTATTGCAAATATACCATATTGGAAGAGATTATTGGCACGAATATTGTCAGTTTAGAGGTCTGGTACCAGTGCCTCACTGATTCTAAGCGAACGGAATATGATGATTTGTTCTCCTGCTACTATTGTTTTTATTATAAATCCATCTTGGCAACTTCAGGACAAAAATCACCATTTATGAGCATGCTATCGATGAACCCAACAAGTTGGTCTCATCATAAAGGCATCACCTTTAGCACAACTGAAACTCTGCCTTTGTACAATAAAAAGATGTCTCATATTTTATATTTCCTATTTTGTACGATCTAACAGAGCAAGTGGGTACCACGACGTGTTGACAACAACCCTAAGACCATCGAACAGATCCATCAGGAGGCAGAGAACGAGAAGTTTGAGAAAGAGCAGATGATCAAGAATCTGCCAAACCTCCAGACCCCCTCAAACAACAGAAGCCGCCCCCCACTGGGCCGGGGAGGTGGCAGCGGGCCGGGGGATGACGGGTGGACCTCAGTGCCCCCCAAGGGTCGAGAGAAAATAGAGAAGATTGATACCAACAAGCTAATGAGGATCTCTAGAGCCCCCACGCTAGATGAGAACTCTATAACGCTAGGGCCACGGATGGGTGCGGGGCTGTGGGGGTCAGGCAGCAGGGGTGGGGGCAGCAGCAGGTCCCAGGAGGCCGATAACACTCCTACTAACAGGTACGTCTCATATCTCATCGTTGGATCATGAAACAAACATCAACTTTTAATTGATTGATGTAATTTATACTGTTCATTAATTATTATTATTATACTTGTACTCCATTGGAGAAGTTGAGACGTTTTTTTCGTTTTTCATTAAATCGAATTTCTATTTTTAAAATCTGGTACCCGATTAGATTTTGGATTTTATTTATTTGCCTAGTAATAGCTTATTAAATGTAAATAAATAATTTAATTTATATGGATTTTATGAATACAGAAATCTGATTCTGTTTAAAAAAAGTGCAAGTAACTACGAATTCAAATTTTTATAACACATGAGGTCTCTAATACCTCTATTATGAATGAGATTCATTTAATAATATATTTAATTATCGTTTTCAGTCGTTCGTTCTTAGGTTTGATACTTGCATGCTGAAACCAAACAACAAAATTTAATACTGAAGCATAATTCTCACTTATTTAATTGTAACCAGGTTTGCAGCTCTAGACGGACGAGAGCCCTCAAGCTTTGGGCGACAGATGCCGTCCTCAATGGCCAGAGGTAAAAACTTTCCACCGCGTCTACAGGAAGAGCAGCGGTCTTCTTCTGTCGGGTGAGTGAGCCTGTCATTAGCGCTTTAGTCTGAACTATTAACTTAAGAGACTAGCATTTCTTGTTCTTATTTGATTTTCTTAAATTCTGTACCAATTTGAAAATACATTTTCCAAGCAACACAGCTTTTCTGTAATATTTGTTATTTTATTTTTCACATAAATTTGTGTTTGTTGCTCTATTCTGAGCACATAACTGGCTGCATTTTGAATTTGGTTCAATTTTTTGAGTTATTCTATTATTGCATTGTAGTGTATGTTAGTCAGATTCAGACCCAGCAGCCCGCGACTACGATGCGTACAGGCAGCTCCTGGGGAGACAGCAGGGACGGCAATATTGTTTGTACTCTATTGTTTTGTATGTTTTTTAGATATGGACTTCATGGCCCGCGACTGATGACGCCTACTGGCAGCTTGAAGGAAGTTAGCAGGGAAAGCAATTGATATTGTATTGTATGTATTGTATTGTATGTATTGCATTATATTGTGTGTATTGTATTTTATGTATTGTATTATATTGCACATGTTGTTCAGCTATGGACGTAACAGCCCGCGGCTGATGACGCCTACAGGCAGCTCAAGGGAAGGCAGCAGGGACAGCAGCAGCACTCGTGATGCCCCACCCAGGGCAGGAGAGTTTGGACACAGCACTCCCCCACAGGCTGAGCCCCTCGCAGCACTGGTGCGCTCTCTGCCTGGCTCTGGTGACCCCAGCAGGGACTCCAGCCTGAGCAGAGGGGCTAGCAGAGGTGCCACACCTTCCCCTCCCATCCCCTCCACTAACTCCACCACTAGCGGGGGGTGCGAGAGTGAGCCCATACCTCAAGCACTGGAGCCTAAGCTACTGTACCTGCTAAAAGAGTACCACAGCGAGAAAGATGCTGAGGTTTGATTTAGATCATGTTCTGTTTTTAGCTAAGTATCACTATACCTTACTATAATCGTGTGATCCTATTACGATGTCATGTTTATAATTGGTCAACGTGATGTGACCCATATGTTAGGCCTGTCAATTAAGTTATATTTGTAAACTAGTTAGGTTATATTTTGTTAATTTAGTTAGGTTATATTTGTTAGTCAATGTGGTTATATATGCTAGTTGTGTCATATTAGTTAACTAATTAAGTTATATTTGTCAACTAGTTAGGTTTTATTTGTTAGTTAATTAGGTTATATATATATATGTGTGTGTGTAGTATCTCAACATTTGTGTTTCATTTCGTACCAAGTTTTACCTACAGTTGTGTTTCACTGACGGTCTTGTTTCACGTTTGGTGAAACACAAATGTTCGCCCATCATTTTAAATATGAAAACGGCAACGTAGGCACTTTAAATTCGTAGTGAAGGTTCTTATTGATAGTCTAAATATACATCGTCACCTGAGTATTGGTTTGTACTATGTCCACAAAAGTTGATTCTGAGATATTTGAGTTTAAATTTTTCGGCTTCCATAATTTTAACAATTACACATCTGGGTTGTTTTTGTTTGGTTATATTATGTTGGTATATACTTGAAAATGTACCGTAACAAGCTTTTACACTTCGATGCTTTATTAACTGAAAAAATTGAAGTTCTTTTTTGGACATAGTACAAATGTCGACAAAAAATTACAGCGACGATTTAAACAATTGTACTATGTCCAATAATTTGGGCTTAATTTATTATAAACTAAAGGATATTTTCATTTAAACAGAACTTTAATCGTACAAGCAGTGGTGGCGTCAGAAAAATTGATATGGTGGGCGATGGGGGATGGGGGCAAAGAAAATTTACTAGTGGCGTATAATTATTAATAAAATAATCATCGCTAATACTTTCCGTGGAAAATCATGGGGGGGGGAGAAACGGGGAAGGCGAAAGTTTCCTGGGGGGGGGGGGAGTTTGCTTCCCTCTACCTGGACTGCCCTTGGCGCCGTCACTGCTGCCAAAAGAAATATGAATACATTGAATACGTTTCTGTAGGCCTAAAGGCATACCTAGTTTTATTAGTACATATTTTTTATAGCTTTGCAACAATCACTGTTAAAATGTAAAAATTGGGCTACACACAATAATGTTAATATTGACCAGTGCAATAATGATGAGGCCAAGCCGCCGCCTCCCCCCCCCCCACCCCCTTGATTTGAAAATAAACTTATACTTACTTTGAACCTCTGCCCCGCCCCTCGATTAGCCTCGATTTGACTTGCTCCCTCGCACAAAATTCCTGTACTTGCCCCCCCCCTAAAAATTTTATATCCGCCACCGGTTATGTTGCCGGTGCGTTAATTTAGAACACTGGTGAATCTGGCTTATGCAGAATGGGGTGACCAGAGGAGTGGTAAGCAAAATATTAGGGGGCATAAGTTACATTTTTTAGATGTTCCATACATTGTAACATGATATATTTTCATTTTTGGGGTGGTCAACACTTAATTTGGGGGTGACTGCTTGGCCATCCCCAAATGAAAGGCTTACTGATTGATTGATGGGCTGTGTGGCCACCCCACAGAAACACAACTGTGTGACAAATTCTTAATAATTATTGCAACTATCCAGCAAAATATAATATTCCACATGTTTTCAAAGATTCATTCATTTCAGAACGAGAAATAAAAGCTCTTGATCAAAATAATATATACTCAATAAAAATTAATTACCAATAACCTAGCTATTTAGGCCCACTTCATTTTCTACTATTTAATTAAGAACTATAATATATTACCTGTCTCTCTCGTTAACTTCCATTCGCTTAAATTGAAATCAATATATGTACGTGACAACAATACCCGCATTTGGTTGGTCAATTTGGACATGATACAAACCAATATTAATACTAGTCGGCTATATGGACATAGTACAAAGCTATAATATTTATACAGCTATTTCTGTGAGAAAATCTCATATAGGCTTTGCTGACATAGTACAAAATATTATTATAAATCCAAGGAACATGATAAGTCAATTTTTTTGAAAAAGTGACATAGTACAAACCAATACTCAGGTGACGACATGTCTTTTAAAATTTTAAAAAGGTAGCATTATAGCCGAGATAATGGAGTTTATAAACACGTAAAAATCAGAGACCTATATCTTCCCTGACATAGCTTTCCACATACCTGATTCACCTATATATTGGACGCTAAAGGTGAAATTTGAATAATCAATGAAAACTAAAAAATGTAAACGTCAACTTCAGTAATTAGCCAAATAATTAATAAATATTATATTAAATACCTCTTCTTAATTTCAAATAAATCGGACGGTTTGTTAGGCCGCTAGAGCATTTAATTCGTGAAACACAAATGTGAAGAAAGGCAAGCAAAGCACACAAAGGTCGAATATAGTGTTATATATATATATATATATATATATATATATATGCTAGTTAGATTATAGTAGTTAACTGATGAAATTGTATTTGTTGACTGCTACCAGGAAGCTTATTTATCAACGATTGAACTCAACCTATCCTCCGCCATGTTTGCTGCTGCCGTCTATTCTGCTTTGAATTTCACTCTGGAGAAAAAGTTGGCTGAAAGAAGGTTAACAGGACAGCTAATGGTGTCCTGGGTGGAGAAAAGATTACTAACCATCGATCAGTTTTTACGAGGGTTCGTAAAATAGCAATTTACACTACATTTAACAACTTATATATTTTGTTACTATGCTATTAGTAGGGTATTCAATATAATATACATCTACTATTAGTTTTCAATCGCTATTGATGTACACTGTGTAGAGTGTATAGTTTACACACCTCTGAAAATTAAATGATATTAAACCGTGTAATATTATAAAAATATTAACTTTCAGTATCTCCATGTCCTGCTGTTATGTTATGTCAGATGAGGGATCTATTGCACGTTGTGAGGTAGTCATTTATCTGAACAGAATGATCTATATATGTTTCCGGTTTAATTTTAATAACTTAATTAAGCATATTTTTATAAATAAGATGTAAGATGTATTTTGTGGGGAAAGTTATTTCCAAGAAGATATGAATTATGCAGTTACATGTCATGGAACTGCCTTTCGACAGTACGCTGAGAGAGAGGGAGTGTGTTATCTGTTATCAGACTACAGGATATCCTATCAGTGATGGCAGACCTACTCGTAGACATACCGCTAGCCTGGGACACCTGATAACATCATACGCGATTTGTTTTTAACTATTCATTTATTTGGCAGATGACAGGACACATCTGTTTACAAAGTTTGCCTTTTCTTAGTTTCTGTTTTATTTTATTTTCTCTTTTTTTATCCTCTCCATGATTCATCGTACCTTTGCCTTTTGAAGTGCGCACATGGCACTAGCGCAGATACACGACGAATCTACCGGCACCGATTACACACCCGTGCCAAGGGTGCTGGGGTAATTTTCTGACGGACGTGGCATTTGATCCTGCGTCACTTGAATTTCATCACTTACATCAGAGCAAAAGTTAACACCCTTACGCCATTACCCCATCGGCGGTGATAAAGTTATCGTATATTATATATCAGTTATGTTATTTGTTATTAGACTACAGGATATCTTATCAGATATGGCAGACCTACTCGTAGACATACCGCTAGCCTGGGACTACCTCAGTTCCATGGTTGAGCCCCTGATAACATCACACATGATAACGTTATCACATCTACTCACGGCCTGTGATAACGTGAAGCTCAGATGCAGCTCTGCCACATTTATCTCGCATGTTCTCAAGGCCTGCCAGTCCTCCAGGGACGTGGAGTTTGTTCTGAAGTTATGGCAGAGTTCAGAGCTACAATGGGTCAACTTGGTCAGTTCTGACGTTACAGAATTCCTTATATCTAAGGTAAACAAAACAATTATACTCAATGCGTATTTAGCGTTTAGTGTCTCACCCTGAAAGTGGTGTGAGGGGCGTCTTAAGAGGAATTTACTGCTATTAGATGTTCACATTGTTCGTAGGTCTTATTATATATTTCATGGCCCGGCACACACATAAAATATAAACAGTGTATAGAAGGAATCGCATCACGTGAAAATGGACTAGTGGCCACTGGCTCAAGTTTTCACTTATGTAGTACTTTAAACAGGGTTGATAAAAATCATGACTTTTTAAATTTAAAAAAAAATTGGATTTTTAAAATTTAATTCGGAATTTTATTTATTTAATCGGATTTTTTAAATTTAATTTGATTCAGACTATTTTTCAACCAAAATCACCACTACTTTTGTGAATTTTGTCTTCATATTGTTACAAATATATAAATTTGATTCAAATGCTCTATTTAAATCACAAATTTTGATTATATTTGATTAAAATCATATGCAAATCTTAAATTTGATTTAAATCTTAAATTGAAATACTTTATCACCCTGATGACAATTTGTCAGTTTGTAACTTTGAATGGGCTTGTTATCCAAGTATATGAAATTAAAATAATCAATTTTATTGACAAAACGTGAACTAGGAATAAATATTAACATTTTATTATTTGAAGAATTTGATATTGAAAAAGCCAAGAAGACAAAGTCTGTTCTTTTGGGTACAATTATATTCACTAGGTGGCTGACCTATATGTATACAATACTATATACATGTGTCATGAATATTGAATTCAACTGCTATTGATACATGCAGACTGTTTATAATCAAATTCACCATTATTTTTGTGAATTTTGTCTGTATATTATTATAAAATAATTAATTCTCTAGTAATCATGCCTATTCTTGATTATGACCTATTCATTATATTCTTGATTGAAATCATGATTTTTATTCCTGATTTAAATCGTGATTTAAATTGATTTTAAATCAATAATTTAAATTGGTTGATTTAAATCATCTCAAGTCTGCTTTAAAATACAAATAAAATCGCAGAGTTTTTAGCACAATGTTGTTGTAGTTGCTGACCTAGGTTTATTGTTTTTTAGTTTATTTTCGAGGTTCCACACCCAACACGATATGTATTAGATAATATGAAAGGGAAATAAAATTCACAGTTGTTGTAGATTGATTAATTTACTGATTTATTCCCTGATACAGCCATACTAAATATGGGAGCTAACTTACGCCATTCTACAAGGGGCGATCTGAAACTCTTGATCATTGCTTAATCATTTTTAAACTACTCTCCAGAAATTAATCAAATTTTGCATCAACATTATACATCATATGACTGATGAATATACAAAATCTTAGAATTATAGCATATTTATTTTTCAATATAGTCACTACTGCAGGCAATATCTACTCTCATCGGTTTCGCCAGATGGCCAGAACGTGGCTTGTCTATAATGTCACTTATGCAACCCTTAAAGTGGGTCAGCCATCGCCTAACACTCGGATAACTAAGTGCAGATTCTCTATAAACTGTTGTAATCTATCACTGATTTCCCTTGCAGCAATACCCTCTTTCATATAAAATTTAATTATAGCTTTTTGATTAATAGGACCAAAGGGCGTCTATATGGGCGGTCATCTTGAGTATTGATATGTGGTGCCACCTAACGAATAAAATAGTTATATTTACCATGTATGTCAGTCTGATTCCAGTTAATGTTGCTGCAAAATTTGAATAATTTCTGACAAGTAGTTTTAAAATTATTAAGCAATGATCAAGACTTTCAGATCGCCCCTTGTATTATAAAAGTGGCCTATAGATATCATGTATTTGTTGTTGTGTTACACAGGGTCTAGAATATCTACCAATAGAATAATGATAAACATCATCGTGTTGTGATATCATCATCAAGCAATGATATCTTCAGCAACTCTTAGGTCATTATAACTGTCTGCTTATGCTATAACTGTTGTGTAATCTGTATTGATACTTAAAACTCTGTGATGAAGACAATGAATTATTAATATAATAGTGATAAATTAATGACTAAAATTATTATAGCTCTTTTGTGGGTGGCACTGGCTCCAGTTTTATCTACTATAGATCTACAATGTCTCAGGCATATGAAACCTAGTATTGCAGGGCTCCATTTAAAATATAGATATCTTTCAGTAAGCAATCTATATATGAATGAACTATGCCAGCACTGTTGTGCTCGCATTTAAATCTGGTCTATAGCTTTGACTATGCTTGCCAGTGTGAGATCTCCATAGAGTTGAAAATTTAAAGTTTAAGATAGCTAGCCTTTTCATGTTCATGAATGGTATTATACTTCTCGGTATGGAAGCTATTTGCAGGTTAAATACTAATTTATGTATATAGTTTTATAATGTTAATGGTCACTCGCCTGTGTGAGATAGAAGCCTGGACTGTTACTGTTGTACTCATGGTAATTAATGAAAATTTGATGTCCATTTCATCATCTGATGATGACATCTGTGGTGTAAAGAAAGTTACATGTGATTATGCTAATACTGCCTAATATTGTATACACATATAATACTGCACTAACAATGGTTGATCAGATTTAGGCTTTAGTCAGATGCTACTGAGTTATCGCGTTGGTTATAAACTAAATTATTGCTTAGATGATTTGTTATGTACATATAATATATATGTTGTATTATATTTACTAATATATATGATTCAGATTGAAGTGTAAATGTTTATATGGTTTTGGTAGATTGCTAGAAGGTGCTGTGGTTAACACTATTTTGTTCACATTAACATATGAATTCTGCCTCAGTTAGTACACTTCACATGTCGAGAGAAATGTTACTTTTATTTTAATGGTTGTTATTAAAGGTCAGAGACTAATGAAGTTTTACATCTCTTTCGATGTCCATAGACCATGTCCACTCGATTTTTTATTTCTGTTAGAATGGTAATACTGAATCTTTTTAGGTTATAATAGACTATTTTTTTATCTTTGAAGATCTTTTTCGAGGCTTACTGAAAGTAATATTGGACGATACTGTAGCCGTTTGTATCTTTTTGAGCGGTATAACCACCATGAATAATTCTTTTCTACAAGTGATTTTGAATTTCCTCAATTGCCTCGCAATGGGAGACAATAAAACATTTTATTTTGAGCTGTCAAAAGAATTTGCTGCAAATACAAGCCAACACTAATTAATGATGCTCGAGTTTTTCTGCAGATAATTTTAGAGCTTATCGAAGGATGAATAAGATGAATATTTAATGAAATCTGAGCAATGGTTTACATTTGTGGATAATAATGTGGGTTATGGTTTAAATTTGTTAGAGGTTTATTTTTTATGTTTTATGGAAATTATTTTATTAATGCTATTTTAATGTATAAATTGTTAGAAATTTTCTGCTGTACAGATCGATAAAGCTTATATTGTCTATTTATATATCGTTTAACATATTTTGTCTTAATATTATTCTAGAAATCTTCTATTGTATATATAATATATATATATATATATTATATATATAATTATATATAATATATTATAAAAAGTCTATACATAAAGGGTGGCATAAAAAAAGTGGACCCCTAGTTGTTTTTTTAATTTTGTCGAGACCATTCAGTCTATGTGCACCATTTTTATAGGACATATTAGCAGGCCAGTTTCACTTCATTTCAGAAAATTTCATTAAATTCGATCAACATATGGCGGGGAGTTATCGGCACTTTTGTGACCGTACCCATCAAATATAGAAATACACTGTGTTTTTTAATGATTGAATTGTAATTATTAAGCAAATTCCTATGAAATTTTCCAGCAATAGAGAATAATCAATTCTATCTCTTGTCACCAAATTTCATTTGGATATCTTTAAAAACAAAAAAGTTATTGATATATCAGTATGA
>JAQFZF010003579.1:0-11240 GCA_034695365.1 Enchytraeus norvegicus
TAAGACAATATGGTTTAACCTCCGTTTCATCATCTGACGACGATATTAGAGAAGTAGTAGGTTAAGTTAACCGAGGCTATAGGGGGGGGGGGATCCCATCGTCTATTGACTGAGCCGGAATCTGGTTCACATATGTGCACGGTTTGAATCTCAGGGCTCACCCGTCGCTGATGTTCATTCGGTCTCGAAACTGACGTTAAGTTCTGACGTAATCGGGTTTAATATATTAAATAGAGAGAGAGAAAATCAAGGAGGTTAATTTTTCATATAGAGGTCTTAACCCTCTAAATCATATTGGAATTTGGATTAATATATTTGGTTGATCAATGGGGTGATCATTTTTGAAGAGCATGCATGAAATTGTGCCTCGAACCTGTCACAAGCCATATCTATCCACTGTATCCAGTAGTAGGACTGGATATGTGCCACATTGCCGAGAGTTGTCCCGGTTGGATGGCCGAGTTTTTAGCAAGCCTGCCTGATAAGCAGGAGGTCATGGGTTCGATTCCCAGCCGGGTCCGTCTCTGACAGTATCCTTGTATTCGGAAACAGACGTTAAACTTAGCTTTACAGCTTTTATTATATATTATGCAACTATATGTTGATTAATTTTATTTATTTATATTTAATTTATTTAATTTATTAGGGCCGTAACCTAACTTTCTATAATCGACGTCCCTGTGACATCGCCTTCGGGTAAGGCAAAGGACGTTAAATTCTAATTGTATTGTAATGATCTTGAAGAAGGAAAGAGAGAGAGAGAGAGAGAGAGAGAGAGAGAGAGACAGAGAGAGAGAGAGAGAGAGAGAGAGAAAAGAAAACTGATATACGGAGTGAGATGAGTCCATAGTGAGGTAGATATTTTAGTGTAGCATCTAGTTACAGTAAATTCTCAAGAGTTGTCGACACGAGTCTATCTCTTTCAGTGCAGATATATAATTGTATATATTTATCAGCTCTATACCCGTACATTAACACAGTTTCGGAAAAAGTTTATAACTTTAAGATATTTAGTGCTAATTTTACTCAGTATTGTACGCAGAGTTGATAGCATTAATCAATTTACTTATATATGTAAGAATTGAGATAGTAAGAATTGATTGTAGCAATATCTCGCGTCTCAATACAAAATAGCTGAGAATTTGGGATGATATAGGTAATTGAGGATTTAGTGCAATTTTGTTAGCATTCTCTTATGACTGAAATCCTAAGCTATAGCTCGTGTTTGATTGAAATTTACTATGGACTTTGTTCACAGTTTTAACAGATCTTCCTGGGGTAACTGAAATGTATAATCTAAGTACAAAAATAACAAGATGATGAACTTTAATATAAGTTCCATATTGTGCTGATATGGCAAGATATGCCAGTGCTACAACTTTGGATAGACCATTCTCTGAAATTTTGGTTCCAGTTAACAAAAGTCTAAAAGACACAAATGGATCTAAACCATAATCATCTATTCCAAGGAATCCAAACACACTAATTAATATCCAATTCAATAGTTTCAGTCATCAGTGGGGATCGAGACTTCAATATATCGCCCTCTCATTAGGATGTGACATCGTCAGTAGTTTTATCCTTCATTGGGGGTAGAACCTTTGATAACATGCATTCGTCTAAAGAGATTCTGACGAATTCTACAGCAGTCACTCTCAGTAGGATAGATTCTTTAACTTCAACCCTCTCTGAGGCTAAAACTGTTGATAGATCTTCTTTGGTCGAGCCTGTTACAATGACATCCGGATCGGACATGTCTGCAGTATGTAGGACACCATCAAGGTCTAATGATTCACACTTAATACAGCCTCAAATCTCAGTTACTACTCCTTCACCAACACAGTCTAGACCGAAATCGACAACATTTATCTCTTTTAGGACAATATCTGGATCCACAGCTTCAGCCGTAAGCAACTCTGTGTCTTCTGTTGCCAACACTTCCATAGCCAGTTCAAAATATTCCACTGTCAATGGGAATTTCTTAGATGAAATATCGGCCGCCACTATCAAGTCGCGACCGAATTCGACAAATTGTACCCCAGGTAGAACCATATCAACATTTAGTAGGACTAGATTATCTAATACAGCCTCTTCTGCAAGGATTCGCCCTAATTCTCTATCTGCCGTGTCAAGTACTGCAATATCCGATTCCATAGTTTTTGCTTTTAGTAAGACTCGAAGTTCTAATATGTCGTCAGAACCTATGAAGTCGCGAACTAGATCCTTTGCTCCCAGTAGGGCTATATCTGGTTCGTTGATATTCTCTAAGACCAGACCATCTTCAGTGTCTTCCACTCCAGGTAGGATACGACCATGTTCTATGGTGTCCTCTGCCAATGAGGTGAAACCAACTCCTGTGATCTCCACACCTTGCAGCTCAGTAAGAAAGCGCATCAAGAGTTTCTTTCGGTTTCCGATATTTCTGAAACCTCACAACAGAGACTTGTTGTCTGTTGAGCAGAGTGCAAGCACAGGGTGTGCGGGCAGGCTTGGTAGAGGCAAGAAAGAGGTAAGAATGAGTACTTTGTGCCTAGTCGATAGCAATCTTGCCTGTTAATTATTAGACCACGGGTTCGAGCCTCAGCCGGGTCAGACTCTGACAATATTCTTGGATACGGAAACAGACGTTAAACTTAGATTTACAACTGTTAAGTTGTGTCGGTCAGTCATGAGTTTCAGAACAATCGATATCAGTTTTAATCATCAATAAATCGATCCCAAGCTTTTTATAGCGTTTTCGCAACAGCGTCTCAGAAGCGCTTTATGAATAATTATTACTGTAGTGTCTTTATCTGTCTCTCTGTCTCTCTGTCTCTCTCTCTCTCTCTCTCTCTCTCTCTCTCTCTCTCTGTGTCTGTCTCTTTCTCTCTCTCTCTCTCTTTCTCTCTGTCATTCTCTTCCTAAATTCAGGTCCATGGCATATATCTTTCGGTTGGACTATTCTCAGGTCTACAGGGGCCAATGCGCCAGTGCAGAGTGTAGACTAGGATAATGAAATACATTTTATTCGTTCATGTAACTGAGATACAACAGTGATTGTTTATGGATGTATTCCAGAGGAATACATTGAGGAATGTCTTGTTTTTATTAATCGTATCCAGTTTTTTGTCGTGTCGAATGTAATGAACGAATCTTTTTCCCCAAATATATAAATAACTATCTGATGTATTTCTAGATATCGAATTTATTTGTAGATATCGGATGTATTTTTAGACTCCAGATGTGTTTTGTCTGCCCCAGTTATTCGCTTGCATAACGCCGATGTCGAACTAGCTATAGAGTTTCGTTCCTCTCAAATACCTTTCTTATCAACAATTTCTATTTTCAAAGTTGTCTAAAATCCCCTATATGTGTTTCGTTTGTAAATAAGTTTGGTTACGGCCTGAATGCATAATCAGCGAGCCCGAAATAAGTAGAAATCGACTTATAACTACATAATATTTGGTATATGGCAGGCTAGGCTACTTTCATTTCATTGTTACAATGTTCATTTTTAAAGAGATTCTGGGACCTAATCAAGAATGTGCTATATGTATGTACAAGTTTTCTATAAGCTTATATGTTCCGTGGTGGTTCCGGGAAATTCGAAAATTTAGATAAACCGATAATTGCACATGTCGTAAGAGGCGACTAACGCAGATGTTGCAGTGAATGGCAGAGAGTGATATGTTCCACTATTTCTGTTTGCTCGACCCTTTGGTCGCTCAAATTCCAGATTTGCAGAGGTGCTGCCACATTGGTTGTGGCATATGGTAGGCTAACCTAATCTACCATTTACTGTTCAAAAGCCATTGGGAGACTTAGTTAAGAGTACGCTATATAAATGCTGCTGATTGATTGATTAATAGATTGAATCTTGAATCGCCTTTCAAAATCTGTTAGACATTTCATGTTGTAGAAATCAGTTTTGCACTGTAATTAACAGAAATGTGTAAAGCATCAATTGCTACACTGTTGCCTATGCATTGTTGAAGGATCTATAACATTTGGTGATGGGCTTATTATGAAACCTGATCACATAGCTTTAGAAAGCTGTGAATGAGCTGTGAAAAATGAGTAATTAAGTGATGAACAAATGATATGTTAATTAATAAATACATCCATGGCTTATTGAGGAATGCAACGGGAAACCACCTTACAAGCCATATTACTTCAAGCTAAAGGCTCATTTTTATTGTTAGACCTGATAAAGGCATAGCCTTTGTGTTGGGAACTGGTTGATCTATGGAGTGCTCGTTAGTAAGCGTGATTGCAGATTGTGAGTACAGGAGTGTACTTTGGACCTGCCATTTGGCAGCACCCTAGAGAGGGATGGATTGTTTGTTTAATTGATTGATTGATTGATTGGTTGATTGATTTATTGATTCAAGCCGTCCATCAGAGGCGTCTGATTATTCAGAATTTAAACATTCCATATTTTCCTTCACACACTAACAGCGCGGAGTGGATATGGGTGTGTGCATATGATACGATGTGGACGTTATTATAGTATTGTGTTCTTTTATCTCTCTGGTATGTAGAGAATGTAATCCGTTCATCTGTACACTTTGGTCCTGTATCTGACCTTAGGCTCAATGACCTCCTAATGGTTTACACTTGTGGCCTCAGGCATAGGCTGCCATCTATGAATTATTTGTATGATAGACCTGTGAATATCACGGGTTCTATTCACCAGGCGGCAAAAGTTATCCGTTATAAAATTTAGAAGTACATGTATGTCTCTCTCGCTTTCTCTCTCTCGCTCTCTCTCTCGCTCTCTCTCTCTCTCCCTCTTTCTCTCTCAGTGCACTGCCTAACAGCAGGTCCATGGCACATAACTTATAGTTTGATGCCATATTTTCTTGGAGACGATTTTGTTTTCTGAGGGGTTTCCTTGTCCAGGGACTGCGTTAGTCGGCTTCTATGAAACACTGGCAGCTTGCGGTTAGTCTGTTCTTATGTTTGCTGGATCCAATACGTACGGCTGATTGTTCTACTACTGTTATAGCCGAATTTAATGTCAGGAATGTATAGTAATGACAACTTGGCATAGTATCTGTTAACAGGTGCGTGTGTCATGTGCAGAATGGAATGGCAAGACCTTGCAGCACATGTAGCACCAGTGTACATGGCCTATAATGGTTCTGGCAGTATCCGTGGATAAGGAAACAGACGTTAAATTTGGCTTTAGTTTTGCTTTTTTCTAAACTTTTTGTGGAAATGAAGGATGAACTATGGCGACGGTTTTTCTCGTTATAGAATAACCAGTGCAAATATTTATGATTGTCTGATACCTGGACCAGGTTACCATGTTTACTTAAAAACCTTTTTCTTCAGTTTTTATATTCGAGGCTTCCGTTACAGAAACATTTACATGACTTTTGTAATTGCTTCTCTCAGACTCGCATACCATCTTTCAAAGCCTTTATTGGACTAATTATAACTTGAGCTAAGACATCCCTATCACTATGTCTGATACTAATATAAAAATGATTGTATGATCCCTGATGGATGGGTGTAAGCTTAAATTTTTGGGAGAATCTTGTGAGAATTTTTTGGAGCTCGTCGAAGTTAGAAGATATTTTATGAGTGGACCCTTGTGAGTAGCCCACATATGGTCAGAGAGACTACTGAGTTAACTATTCCGTAGATCAGTGGTGTACAATCTCGATGAGCCGAAGGGCCGCATAAAATTTGGTAAAGTGATCGCGGGCCGCACGAACATTTTCACTATTCATGTTGGCGTGAGCCCCGCTTTTTAGGATGCTAGCCAAAAGTTGGATTTTTTTCTATTCCAACTACAAAACTATACAGATCTAAGATGAAATTTAGGGGGCCACACATTACCGGGGGAGGGCAGTCCCCCCTGACAGCGAGATGCTATTAATTTTCAAAAATGATTGTTATTTTGACGCTAACATATTTTGACACTAAGAATTTTTTTAGCCAGCCCTCGGCGGGCCGTACGGTAAGGTTCGGCGGGCGTGGGCCGCGTGCTGTACACTCTGCCGTATATAATAGGCCTATAGACGAGCCTGACTGGAAGACAGGTATGGTATGGAATGTGTGAATGATCGGGTGCGTGTAGCACTGCATGAGATCAACTAATAATTATTTATATAAGTGATAGTATATTATTTAGGCCTATAAGTATAAGCTAATTAGTAGGAAGTTTAGTAATGCTTTAGTCGACATTGAATCAAACAATTATCTGATAATTTAAATATATTGCAGGAGACTAAAGCTAATATATGGTGTCTTGTAACAAATCTGTATTTTCTAAAATCAAAATTGTTTAAAGACCACAAAAGCAAGCTAATAATCTTTACTCATAATATACTTTATCAGATGTACTATACATTTATGCAATAAAGTGAATTTTGAGGATATTTATTGTGCACTTTTCCTCTATAGAAATGAACTAGGTTTACTTGTAGACTGTTCAATGTTTTTCTGAGAAGTAATTACGTGTAAAAGAAAGAAAATCAATATGTCAACGGAAAATAACTGCTAACAAGAATTCTGCTCCTCATTTGATGGCGTCATCTAGAGCCTAAAGAAAGCAACGGAAAACTACTGTAATTGTTATTTGTATTGTTTATTTTCTATGTATTACAGATAGCTAACATAGGGCCGGTAGATTATAACTACGATGAATCAATCAGCACACTGCGCTATGCTAACAGAGCTAAGAACATTCAGAACAATGCAAGGATCAATGAGGATCCCAAGGACGCTCTCATCAGACAGTTCCAGGAACAGATCAACGCTCTGCGCAAACAACTGGAGGAGGGGGGAGGTGGGGGCGGATCTGGTCAGTTTTTTAATATTTTACTTACGTGACGATGTTAACCGTGTTGGATCCGTCAAACATAAGAATAGACTAACCGAAAGCGGTACATGTTTCATAGAAGCAGGCTAATGCAGTCACTGGTTAAGCGGATCCCTCAGAAACAAGATTGTTTCCGAACGATATGGCGTGCAAACTCTACAGTTGTATGCCATAGACATGTCGTTAATCAGTACATTGAGTGAGATATATATTACGTTACGCAACCGGTAAGAGCCCGTTTGGTAACTGTAAAATGGCTGGACTGCGGATCGATAGGTCTGCTGTTGAATCCCAGGAATCCCCCAACACTGATATACCCCTAGGGCCACGAACCTGACGTTAAATTCAGCTTTAGCATTTATATTGTTGGGAATTGCAGGTTTATTTGCTTGCATATCAAAAGAGTCCCAGTGGCTCAATGGTTAGTGCGCTTTGCGTCAAATTTGTGCATAAAGTCAAAGCTTTGATTTCCGGTCGAGTCAATCAGAAAGTAAAATCTCGGATGTACAACGGGCCAACCAAGCCAACCATCCCTTCATGGGTCGGATAATTGGAAGCAATTAGTACGTAGTAGGTGACTACTTCGGAATATTGCGACGGTTACCACAGATGGTCTGGCCTATACTGTACACTATAAATAAGATCCAATTATCAAATTGGATTGTATAGAGTGGGGCTGACGACCTCACTGCCAGGTTAATGACCTGTGTGCTGCAATCGCTCGAGATTGTGATGAGCTCTGCGTCTACGATCTCTATGTATGTGTAAATATGTCTTGATACTCTCTATTATGTATCTCTGTGTGTACGTCTATATATGTCACTATGTATGGCTGTGGGTATGTCTATATGTTTGTCTCTACGTATGATTGTGTGTTGTGATGGTGGGGAGGACGAGGGAGAGGTGTCAGAGGGAGAGGACAGGGAGGGTGCCTCCATGTATGTCTCTATGTATGGCTGCGTGTGTGTGTGTCTATGTATGTGTATGTATGTCTCTCTGTATGTCTCTATGTATGTCTCTATATATGTCTATGTATGTCTCTCTGTATGTTTCTATGTATGTCTTTATATATGTATATGTATGTCTCTCTGTATTTATGTCTGTATGTATGTGTGTGTGTAGGGGAGGAGGACGATGGAGAGGAGTCAGAGGGAGAGGAGGGAGAGGGTGGAGAGAGAAAGAAGAGAAAGGGAAAGAAAAGTGAGTCACTGTACTATACCTACGATCCTAATTTTCATTATATTTACACTTTAATTATGATGGCTTACAGTATAATATAATATTTAAATATAAAATACGCAGATGCTAGTTTCCTTCCTTCGTTTGCTGCTTGTTTGGTTGCTATTATTAGTTATTCCACTCTATGATTAAATCGTAGCTTGGCCTTAATTCAATGATTCAGTCAAGTAGTATTTTATAGCGCATCTTGGAAATGTTTCAGAAGCGCTTTTGACTTGATAGTGCCTCATTGGCTGCTAGCGAAGATACACGATTGCCTTCCGTCTTTCAATTCACCAATGCGCACCCATGCCAAAGGGTGCCGGGGATATTTTTGTCGACTCACCCGGGAATCGTTTCCACACCACAGGGCATCCATCACTCAATTCTGAGCAAACACATTAACCGTTTTGACAATCCCCGTCTGAAATTTGAATTTTCTCTATAATTATTAATATTAGTATTAGTATATATACACGTTGGACTATGCATATTGTGTACTGTAATGTACCAGATATTAATTTATTTTTTGTTAAATTGTTTATCCACGATTTGACCGATTTTTGTATGTGTATACACACATTTGTTCACAAATCTCGAATTCATATTTAATAGTTCTCTTAAAGTTTTATCAGTGTATTTAAACACCGTAATAATAAAGAGTAATTAACTATTTATTTGTCTTGTTTTTTCTGTATAATATTCGCTTTTTATATCCTCATGCACCAGGCCAAAAATAAGAAAGAAAGCCGCATTCTGCACACTTTCGGACGGAGCATTGGAGAGTCCTTAATTACTCTAGTCTAAACTACTAATAGAGGGGTAGAGTGGCATGAAAATAGTTCACTTCTGGCCCTCAAGCAACCAATACAAATATAGGTTGGCATGACAACTAGCTTCCAAAAAATCGCGGGACACAAGTGGTGACACGCTCTAAATCCAAGATGGCTGATTAAATCTAAGATGGCCACCATAGAATTTTAAAACAGTTGTTGCGCCTCTCAGAAATGACTTAAAAAGTCATTTAATGTGTCGTTTAGCAGGTTTGGGTTGAAGGAATCAATTTCAGATGTTACTGTCAATGTAGTAATCAAATATGGCCGCCAAAATTCAATATGGCCACCACATACTTTTTAAATAAGTATTTTGCCACTCAGAAGCGACGTACAAAGTAATTTTAAGTGTCATACATCACGTATTGGGGTTGAAGGAATCAATTTCAGACGTTGCTGTCATTGCAGTAATCTGAGACGACTACCAAATCCAAGATGGCCGTTACAAACTTTTTAAACAGGTATGACACAACTCAGAAATGACTTACAAAGTCGTGTAATAAGTCATTAAGCACGTTTTTGGGTGAAGGAATAAATTTCGGACGCTACTGTCATTGATCCAATACTTTACTGTAGTAATCCTAGATGGCCGCCAAAATCCAAGATGGCCGCCACAGACTTGTTCAACAGGTGCTTCGCCACTCAGAAATGACTTACAAAGTCATTTAATGTGTCGTTCATCACGTCTTGGGTTGAAGGAATGTATTTCAGAAGTTACTATCAATGCCAGCATGTTCGCCATTCAATATGGCCGCCACAAACTTTCTAACATGTTTTGTTTTACCACTTAGAAATGACTGACAATGTCGTGTAATGTGGCATTCAGCACGTTTTTGGTTTGAATAAATATATTTCAGACGTATTTCAGTTTTGCACAACTATCAATGTAGTAAGTCAAGATGGCCGCCAAACTCCAAGATGGTCGCCACAAATTTTATAATAGGTATTTCGCCACTCAGAAATGACTTACAAAGTCATTTATTGCGTATGTTTCTGCACAGTCATGGCTTGACGATATCGATGATTTCCTTGCACATGAAGATCAAAATTTTCTGCCTTTAATTTAATTGACGCTTTGTGGAAAGATGATAATGCCCAGTAACAAGGTTGACGTTCTCAGTCATTTGAGTAGCTACTGCAAAAAAAACCATGACAACTGGTACACAAGGGCCACGCATTACGGTGATTTTTCCGGATGTAGGAGCCGCTATCCACATACTTCATCAAGGGTCATCCAAACCTTTCCCGATTACTTCAGCAATGTGGTTTTGCTGTATATGAGCACTGACAGGCTCAAGCTAGACCTTTCAAGAATCGTAGTTTTCAATCAATATTTTCAAAACAGTTTGAAAGCAGGAGCGCGAGGACAGAGGATTGAGTCTGGTCACACGAGGATCCAAATAATGACAGTTGATTCAGATGTCATATGTCAAAGCGGTTTATGCATTCCATCACTTACTGCACGGACTGGAGCTGTGGGTTGACTATTTCATTGGCAACATTAGCGGTTTGTGGTAATAATGTATGATCAAGTTCAGACCTTACAATTGTCAATGAATGCAGGCGAATATTATTTACCAAGAAATATCGATCTATTGAAAACTTCTCTCCAACAGCCGATGAATTGCTCCAACATGTTAAACGTTCATATTTGCAAGCTAAAGTGTGGTGATATCATTTGAGAAAGTACGACCATTTTACGACCATTTTGAAATATTTAATGTTGTTTCTGCATCTTTTCATGATGAATAGTAGCCTGTCACTAACTATTTCTCAATGACAAACGAAGATTTAATTTGTTAGCAAATCGTTTTTAATGCAGCTCACGTGACTGGACCATTTATAACTTTTCCATATTTTTAGTGTATAAAATTGACAGTACCTAGTCCGAAAATATTTAAATCCAGACAAAACCGAACTATTACAAGTAGAGATGAGAAAGAACCCGAACCAGTTCTTAAAGAACCAAACCCGAACCCTACTTTTTGAAGAACCCAAAAGAACCGAACCCAAACTTTGAAGGTAAACAAAGAACCCGAACAAGAACCGAACCCACCTTGCAAGGAATCCGAACCCCAACTAGAACCCAAAGTTCTGGATTCTTTCCCATTCAAATTATGGTATTTTGAGGGAAAATTGGGATGTATTTCAAATGTATCTGGAAACACGTAGTGACAATAATTATTGTTTCTCTAAAGGTAACAAAAATAGCGCAGAAAGAAAAGTTCAATTTAGGCTAATTACTAATTACTAATTATCTTTTTAAAAGGCATACTTAAAAAACCTATCCAAAAATGCTATTGAAAAATTAGTCCAATGTGATGATGTGGCTAAATTTGAAAAAGTGAAAGCGGCGTGGAGCACATGTAACATTGGAA
>JAQFZF010003580.1:0-11240 GCA_034695365.1 Enchytraeus norvegicus
AAAAGAGGTCTCTCGCTGATCCCGGGTATGTAGCGCAATCTGTCTGCCGATACCATTGATGAAATCAGCTCCACCGGAGTTCGTCGGGCCCATAGTCTCCATGGCCACCGGAATCACCTCATACCCACTGGCTAGGTCTCGATATTGATTGATTGATTGATTGATTGATTGCTCCATGCAGAGGGTGAGCAGGTAAAGTTCCGCTGTAAGCTGACTGGTCAGCCTCTACCTGACGTCACCTGGTATTTTAACGGCGCACCAATAGCAGCAGAGCGGGGCGGAGCCTCCGGCTATGACGTCATACAGGACGGCTATGAGTGCATTCTGATGATAAACAAGGCTAAGCTGGATATGGCTGGGAGGTATTCTGTCAAGATCAGGAACAAGGGTGCAGAAGATGAGTGCAGCGCAGTACTAACTGTGGAAGGTAAAAAATATTAAACAAAATATTAATATGGGAATTTAATATTTAATATTGATATAAAGCACTGGTGTGACCATTCCTTGAATATTGCATTCAAGTGTGGAGACCGGCCGCACTACCAAAAGGATATAAATTGTTTAGGAAGGTACAGAGAGAAGCTACCATAATAATTGACGGTTATACAGCTAAACAATTTTGAAGAGAGCTTGTAGCTGTTGAGACTCGTTACTCTCAGGCCAAGACGTTTGAGGGGAGATTTGATTGAAAGGTTTAAATATAGGATTTTTGAACTTTCACGTGTTATATTTAGTTTCTTAATGATAATTATTGTGAGTGCAAGAGGTCATCAATATGAAACTGTAGTCGGAAATATTTCATCTGTATGTGAGCAGTTTTCCTTCGTGAATAGAATTAAAAAAGGCTAAAGCTGAATTTAACGTCAGTTTCATCTCTCGAAAGGGATATCAGTTACGGGCGAGCCTCGGATTCGAACCCCGCACATACTGATCCTAACCGGAATCCTAACCGATCGGCGATCGTGCCACTGGCTGCTGCATAATTAGGCCTATTGATGACTGAAATACTTTGAGAAGGCTATCGTTAGTACAAGTGTAACTTTATTTAAGAACAGCATTGATTGTCATGTAAAGTGTAGTAGGTTTTTGTAAACAATAAGCTTCAGTTATTTAGTTACTAACTATATTATTGATCAATTGTTGTTCAATAAATGATTCTTTGTTTTCTATTAATATTATTGCCCTGGGTTGTAAACGACACCCTTGAGTTAAAAATAAAATAAAATATATTTGATTGCGTTTAGGAAGTTGCAAAAATTAACATTTTCTCACGCCCTTTCTTGTCACATTTATATAGATTTTTTTCATTTGGTTTATTATTTGTTTTATTCAGTATTTGTCATTGGATTATGAATTTCGTCATTGATGATTGATCTAGTAGAGCATTGGAGGAATAGTTTAAGAGCATTGGAGGAATAGTTTTAAACTATCCTCCAATGCTTTATTGTATTATGCAAGTTTTTATTGTATTATTTACGCAGAGGTGCTCGACAAACCTGTATTCAGCACAGAGCTAAGTAACTTTGAGACAACACTGGGTGGTGACGCACAGTTCGCCTGCAAGGTCGACGGTAAACCACCGCCGAAGATCAAATGGTAAATTGTTATTGATAATTGTTATTGTTAATTGTTAATGGTAATTGATAAAATATAAATTGTTAATTGTATCATCTATAATTTCTACCTTTTTATTTCTGCTTTCGTTATATTATATTTTACTGGGAGATGTTGGTCATGTCTGGATCGTCTTGTCTAGCCATTTCATCCCAAGCTGATAGAATAATAATAATTATCTAAAACAATGACGTATCATCTCAGTTTTTATTGATCTCCGCAATAGCTAAATTTCACATATCGTTTTTCACTTGAACTTGTTTTATGTTTTTAAATTAACTATAATGCGTGAAAAGTTGTAGTGATTTCTCTCTAATGTCAGGTCCATTCCATATAACTTTTCCATCCTCTATCATCTGTTCTTATTTTTAGATATCTGTAAATCAAATGACTTGGATATTAATTATAGGCCTAAGCCTATGTAGTGTCTAGGTCATTATATAGGCATGTATAATGTCCGAAACATTAATTATATATGCAAATAAAATGTCTCGGACATTAATAATATAGGCCTATTTTGAATGAGGAAATACTAGAAACCAACTTCTAACCGATTAAAGTAATATTTATAGACTTTTAAAAGATCTATTGTGCAACATTTTTGGGAAATTAAGTTGATTGCTGAATGTTGACACACTTATTAATAATTATAGGCTACTTGCTTGTATTTCGAAGCGTTCTGAGACATTTCTAAGATGCGCAGGTCCAAAGCATGCATAAGCTTTATACAAATACAAAGCTTCTTGATTTATTGAGTGATTGTATTCCAGGTATAAGGACGGGATAGAAATTCAACCCTCAGACAGAATCAAGATTCTCTCACCAGATGATAAGACTAATATTCTCATTCTGAATCGTATCGAGGAGGGAGACCTAGGCGTCTATGAGTGCAACGCTAACAACAGAGTCGGCTCTCTCTCCTCCAAGGCTAAACTCATCATCACAGGTAGGACCATAGATCCCTGTTGGATAGCACGAGTGAATACATACACAGCAATACATACAATATCCACATAAATACATTCTTAATATAACTACATTGTGCCTACTTCTCCTTTTTTCAAGTGTCCTGCTGGTTCCTAGCTTTGAAGGTCATGGTTTGCCAAATATCTCTGTCTCCCGAAAATCTAATCATTTCTACTTCTTCAACGTTCATCCATTCACTGAGACTCTTTGTATAGGTAATTCTTTGTCTTCCTTGGCAACGCTTTCCTTCAATTTTTCCGCTTATGATTATGCTCTCTATTTCTTTATTCCTATTTATAAAGTGCTAACAGCACTTTATAAATATATTGAAGATGTAGGCCTATCATATATAACCAGTTCCGAACAAACAAAGAACAAAATTTAGAAATTTAGAAAACCTACTTCTGTCAAAACACTTGCACATTTTATGATGAATTTTTGAGGTATAATTTACATATGTGTTTACAGAAGTCAATCTGACAATCGCTGATTGGTGCAAGCATCATACAAATAAATACTCATGAAGTAATATGATAAGCAAAAAAAATTACGAATAAACATTATTAGTGAAACTTAAACTACCAATTGTAAGGAATCGGATGACCACGAGGATTGAATGTCTATCAAATAGCGGACTACTACTAAAAATAATGCTAAAAACAATGGCATAACATTTCTGATACTTGGGAAGAAATCGTGTAACACGAGTGAGATAGTAGATTTTGTAAGAATTTGTCATGGACCTGCCATCTGGCAGAACAGTGTACAGACAGAGAAACTACCATTAATACAATATGACTAATTGACTCAAATAAAAGCAGCATAATGCATGTGGCAGCAGTATTTAAGATGCATACATAACAATATAAATTTGGCACACATATAACAAACAATAATAAAAAATAAACAAAAATAAACATTTCTACAGATAAGATCAAAACTAGAATCAAACACATGAAAAAGAAATATTAGACAATACACGTAAGAATAATGCAAGCTAAAAGAGAGCTGACGGCAATATTCCAAATGCAAAACATCTTGTTGTTGTACCGATCTAAGAACATAAAATAATAATATCAATAAAGGTTTAATGTCTGTTTCCTCATCGAAAGATGATGCCACGGATGTCAATGTAAATGAGCAAGTACAGTTGTACAACCATTCACACATAATTGACTAAAATTTGCTAATTGTTTATTTATTGATTCACTTGAGGTATGGCAGCCCACACCAGTAATACAACTGCAAAAAGTATAAATAATGAAGCAAAATAAAATAATAAAACAATTAAATCACTATTTTATTAGCTCAGACTCGGTGGTCTGTAATAGACTGCAGAGCACTTTGTGTGGAGTAAAGCTGAAATAAGCTTAACCACAGTATTTGTGATGATAGTGCTCGATTGTGCTGAACCGTCTTGAAGAGAAGCCTTGTGCTCCTGAAGCTTAAACACACTCAAACCTACCTACCTACTATTTTCTGCATGTCACTGTAACAATAGTATGTAAAACAGACTAGCTATTAGTATCGTTGTTATCATTATCATTATATATGCACGCATTTATGCAAGCTCATATAATGCGTTAAGCAATGCCACTAAAATAGTAAGCAAAATACAGACCTTTACGAGAATAGTTAAAAGAACCCTAAAATCATCTTGCTAAGCTATCTTTTTTGTAGCTGCTGAATAGTTAAGATCTCTAAAATTTGTTGCAAGATTTTCTTAAGCTTTCCTATGCGAATGTATGCTGTGTTGCCATGTATATTCGTTATTATTGATTGCTATTTCTGTATAACTCTGTAAAGTATGGAGATGCATTGGCATGAAACAACGTTAAAAAACATTAAACATGGACAAAATTTCTACATCAATATGAAAATTACAAAAATTATCAGCACCTGTGATCCATCCAATCTGCATTCATATAATTTAAATCAATATTTGCTAAAATAATTAATGTGAAAGAAATGTTACAGGATTAAAGCTACAAATACACAAATTAAAGTTGGCATCGAATTAACATTTACATACAATGAAACCAGCATTGTAGGTTGGACATAGTACTTAGAAGACTAAAATAAATAATTTAAAATACACACTATATAGCCAACTTATCTCTCCTTAGTCTCAGTGTAATGCTTAATGGTAGGTCCATGGTATATAACGTTTCCATATCTATCTATCTTCAGTTTATCTTTTCATAACCACATTTGATCCCGTTTTAAAATATAATGGAAAACAGGTGTACGCGTGTTAATATATATGCATATTTACTCACTAACTATATTGCTAAAAAACAATATATATATATATATATATTATATATACAAAACACGCATCTACATGTATGTATATTAATTATCCATATATATACATGCATAGATAAATATATTCAGGGTGAGGCATAGAAAAGTGGATGCATACTTTAAATTTTTTTTTTTCTAGACCACTGGGTTCAAATACATACAAACATCAAGTAGTATTGGCTAACCTGTTTCACCTCATATCTGAAAAATGTCAGATATAATGTGAAACTGGCCTGGCCTCCCAATATAACCTGTAAATAATTTTATACAATAATGCAATGCTCTCAAAAATACTTCAAGAATAATTAGAGTTCCACTTTTTATGTCTCACCCTGTATATACGAAAGATTCTACTGTAGACATTTTAATATTTATACAATGTAAATATTTATACTGTATACAGTGTCAAACTTGCAAGCATAAAAGAAAACTTATACATGTTGAGAAAAGCGACAAAATATGGTAAACCTGGTAATGGCTGTCCCAAATTGTTACTGTTGTTAGAAATTCGTGCCTGTGTCATATTTGTTTCAACTTTGTGCTAGGTGCTGGTGGTGTATAGGTTAGTCCCCAACCCTAACTAATTTGCACAATTTGTGTAAATTAAAAAAAGATATCTAATGAATAATTTGGGACTGCCAATACCAAGCTGACCCAAAATATTATCATAGAATCATAACAAGCAAATGAACTGCACGCAGGGTCAAGACTCAAGAGTATACAATAAAATCACGATTAGTTAAGTCGATGAATTCTAGCGAGAATGATTAACGTTAAAATGCCACACGAGACACTAAACGAGATTTCTGTGACAATGAAAAACTACAGACACTTGAATATCATATCACGATCTTATGGCAATCTAAAATATCAATATTCTAATATTCTAGAAGTATACAACATTTATTACGATTGCAAATATTTACAATGGTGAATAAGCTCCAGTGCCTGGATAGCAAGCATAAGCAGGATGGTTAAACAATGAATAGCATTGAAAGCTGATAAAATAAAATAAAAATTTGTAATGTTATCTATGAGAATTTAATGTCCATTTCATCGTCTGACAGGACATCAGGGACATTAAAACAGAGCAGAAGATCAAAATGAACATGAGATTTCTTTAGAATTGTGTTACAAGCGTTACACATAATCCATACAGGTACACAACAATTCATGTACATCAAAATGTAAGCAGTGGCGTAGCGAGGCAAAGTGCCCCCTGGGGCTAACATTTTTTTAAACTTTCCTCACATTTTGGAACTGATGACCTTTTTCGCTAGCAATACATTATTGTGTATTTTCACAAATGCGACCCACTTTTCCGAATATGATAAATATCGCCCCTAGGACTAGTGCCGCCTGGGGCGGCCGCCCCCCCTCGCTAAGCCACTGAATGTAAGCAAATTTGAATAACTTTTAGAAAAGATAAAGCAAAAAATGACAGCTAAATCATAGTTGTTATAATGTCAGGTTTTTTTTTGAGGACCCTTTATCAAACTTAGGTCCACACATTAATAATCCAAGTGTTGTATAAAATTTAATCGATTCCCATTTCTATAATCATTCATAAACGGAGTTTTTAAAGAATATATATAAATCTGCCCATTATGAATCATATTGTGAAATATATGAAGCTAAAGATAATACTGTCAGAGACGGACCCAGCTGGGACTCGAACCCGTGAGAACCTGGTTATAGAGCAAGCGTGTTACCGACTATGCTATTCAACCGGGAATATGATAAATGATAGACAGAAATGATGGACAGAACTTTTAAGAACATTTAAATAAGTTTTACCAGAACCAATTAAACGATATACCATATAAAATTACTTCAAAATCACTTTACCAAATAGATATAGCCGGCAAGTTATAATAATACTGTATGGGTTTCAGCAGAATTATGTCTCATAACAACAGTTATCATCAATTAAAAAAAAAATATAATTAAATGAACACAATAAACGTGATAGTAGTGGCTAGCTAAGAATCTATACTCATTTACTAATTGAATAGTTACACAAGAAAATATGGCATAAAACAATACAATTTTACACTATGGACCTGCCGTCTGAGAAGTGCACTGAGAAAGTGAGATACGCAACGATGGGATTACTACTACATTTGCATCAGCTAAAATTACCAAATAAAAATAAAAGGCATTAAGCCTTTTACTTTTAACTAAGTAAAACCAAGCCAAGTTAACGTCAGTTTCATCTCTCGAAAGGGATATCAGTGACAGGCGAATTAGTCAAGTCTATTTGAGAATTTTAAGGCTCAAAAGCTAAGAAAGAGGTCCAATTAGCTAAATACACTAAACAATAGAAATTCAAGATGTAATATAATGACTGCTTATTAACACGCTTTCAAAATTATCTAGCAACTGGATAGAGCATTTAAAGGTTTGATTTGCAATAATTATTGGATTTGCAATAATTATTGGTGTCGAACAAAGTGAGGATTATTTTAAGTCAAATTTGAGGTTAACAATAAAAGTAAAAATTAAGTAAACTGAGGTTATTTGAAGTTTAAAATGAACAAAAGAATGAAGATTTCGTTATGAACAAAATTACTGTTGCAATGAATATAGAAGTCCAATATTTAACAAAACAATATATTAGCAGCAAATAAATTAATACATGATTGGTTTTACTAAATAGATCATAAATACAAAATAATACATCATAGATACCTAACAGAGCAACTATGTACAGAATTCTTCAATGGGAACAGCCTTTCACACAGTGAGATTACATCATGGTAGCTATTTAATGTCAAATAAATCTAAGAACTGGTGTGGTAATTTCTATGGTTGCAACTACATGTATGTTAATATTGTATATCTGCAAGAAAGACTAATTAAATCTAAATATTTCCACCATCATTTCTATCTGAAATCCTACATGATATTTAGGTGTCACGAAGGCATAAAACAATTATTGTAAATTGCATTCACTATCACTCGGATGTGCACAGAAATCATCCATCAATTTCATTTATTTTTTAATTAATTATCATAGAATTAATTATTTGTTATCAATGGGGGTAAGCTCAAAAAACTGAAAGACAAATAAGATATAGGCCTAAAGAAATAGCAGCTAGGGAATTGTTTTTTATTTTCCGTTTCAACAATTAAAGTTATACCACACCCACTCAGTTCTGCGGCTTTTAGAATATGCTCAAACAAGATAAAATCTATTAAGGCCAAATTCAAAGTTTCTATTCTGATCACGAGGTGCAATAAGTGACAGCTGAAAATTAACAACTAAAAGTTTTGATCAGCTCAACCAGAATCCACTAATTGTATGCCTGAGAGAAAAATTTTGAGATCCAAACCAATGCAAGTCCATTTCCCATAACAAGAAAGTCTGTAGAACATATTTAAGAAGAAAATAGAACAGTTTTAAGTTTGTTCTGGAAGGTTGGAATTAAAAACACGCACAGGAGCAGAGATCACTAACAAAGAAATTAAAAAAAACTACAGAGACTCTTACTAACAGGAATTAATGTGATTAATAATTAATTACTTTGTTACTATGATGGAAATAGTAACCAACTAGTTACTAGTGGGGGTGCTAATCCAACAAAGTATGGATTACAATTTGTATCACATTTTTCCTGCCCTTCCCAGCAAGAACCCTGCTTTCAGCAAGGGTCTGAGCACTTCCAATTGGGGCCCATCCCCCGTTTAAGTAGGCCGGGCCGCATTGTAAAATGCAGTCCTGTGAGCTTCAGCTTTCAATGACTGGATGGAGTGAGTCGGCACCATGGCCGGCACCTTGGTTAGCAACAATAACAACAACAAACTAATTACTACTGCATTAGGACACAAGTGAATATGAAGCATACAACGACTAGAAACAGTGTGACAGATCATCAAGTTTGACAAAGGTCAATCAATCAATGAGGATTTAACGTCACGCTCGTCACCCGATGGCAACGTCATGTACAAACTATGGATGCATTACATTGTATTTGTATATAATGAATATTTCTAATATGGATGTAAGATTAAAATAATTATATGATTAAACTGGAACTGCAACACGATTAGTAGGAGAAAACATTGAGATTGTTAACTATGATTGAATTCAGTATGAAAAACATAGACTGCATGTAGACTACAAAGTTTCACAGGTTCTGACTTCTGAGAGACAACAAAGCAAATCCCGGTCTAAGTTATAGAACAAACAATATTATGAACAGGTCTATAAATAGTTCCACGACTATATTTAGTATGACTAGATAAATTAAGAAACTACTTGGCATAGATTTGATCGACAGGATTATTAACTATGGAGAATTCGAAAGAGAAACGCAGCTGATTTTTTCTACTGATTTGTTTATTATTTATTTCAGCAGTAGGACTATAATTACCTGACTATACTGATAAAAGGTGACTTTACTGTTTTCCAAGTGACTAGACTAAGGTAAATGCAAATTACTGGTACAAGTCTCCACTACTCAGTACTCACTCAGAAATAGTAATAATAATAAAGGTTTAACGTCCGTTTCCTCATCCAAGAATGATGCCAGCGACGTCATCTCTAAGTCTCAGAAAGCATAATCAATCAATCAATCAATCAATCATCCTACAGCCCACTTGATACTAATTAATAGCTACTAATTAGCTACTAATTAATAGCACAAGTAATACGCTTATATAATTTCAATTTTCATAATCACACAGAGTAAACATCATTTGATTCATAGAAAAACCTCAGACGTTCCAGAACTGTTGAGAGCTCGAGCAAAGTCTCAAGGGATGAAAGTCAGAAAGGGCAGATCCAAGGCTGGCCTCTTGCGCGAGATACAGCTATATGGGCAGTATTGACCGGTCGCTGACAACTTTAAGCGACTCTCCAAAGTTGGACAGATAGTACGTTCTCTTGCCCCACTTTATCCTCCTCACGTTACATATTGCATCGGCATACACAAAGAGGTAGAGCAGCTCACGAATGATCCATGCCACCATACATGTTAGAAACGAGAATGGCATAGGTCCTCTCTGAAACACGCAATACAATACAATATCAGTTAATATGTCCATATCCATTCGCCACTTGGGCATTGAAAACAAGCCAAAATTTAAATTAATCAAAAACAAATCGAAGAGAAGCTAAACGAACAAAGTGCAGACATTTGATTCAATCAATTCTGCATTCGGTTCATAATATAACAGAATGAGGCAATTAATTAGCATCAAATTTAGGTTTCAAATTTAATAAAACTAATGCTTAGGCCCAGATTACAGTAGGTGTATTGCTGGATTTAACAGTGATGTCGATGTTAAATCTAGAAACATCCTGATTTGTTATAGTGTAAAAATTGTACATGTGACAAAATTGTAAAGTGAAAACTGCACATGTTTCGTAAAAGCCGACTAGCGCATATATTTTTATACTGAGGCAGGCAACGGGAAACCACCTCGGAAGTCAGAATATATATTCCCAAGAAAAAAGGTTACATTTTGGGTGTGGTAAAGGTACAGACTTTTTGATGGGATCAACTTGATGATCGATGAAGTGCTCATTAGTGAGCATGATAGCAGACTGTGTTTCAGAATATGTACCTTGGACCTGCCATTTGGCAGAGCAGTAGAGAGAGAGAGAGAAAAAAACGACGTGAGGTCACATTTAAGGTTGACATCCAGTAATACTAAGATCGTGAACTGAGCTCTAATATAGTGAAATCAGGGATAAGAATTTAAATGAAACTCTAGTAATTCAGCAAACATATAGCAGTATAAACGACATAACGTATATCCGTTTGAGAGGCCCTTTCATTCGAGTGAGGTTAAATCCTACTTGACATAATTATCGTCCATACATAATATATAGGCTTATATTATTTTTTACAGAAAAACAATCTATAATCTATACACCGTGTTTGAAAAATACTGAGAACACAATATGTTTTTGATTTTCTACAGCTAGTAATAGTGTGTTTCCTTTGCAATTTGGCATGCATAACAGGGGCCTATTTGTAATATATATTGAAAATTTAAAGATTATTGGACGTAAAATCACTGAGATCTTACATTTTTTGTGTGACTCCTAGTAAGATCTTAATCCCCAATATGAACAGAACAGCATACACAGTAATGGAGTATGCCTACTTTATAATGTGCACATATGTTTTTATTCGTATATTGCATAAAACACGTGACAGCCGCACATATTTAACATACTATTCGCCAGGCAGGTAAACTTTTTTTTTTACTCCTCTCCAATCCTGATTGTCTATCTTTAATATTACGCACAATGACAGCCAAACAGTGAAATTTCAGTTCTTAAAATAATTTCAGTTCAAGTTCATATTCAGTTATTACATATGGAATTTCAGTTCAAGTTA
>JAQFZF010003581.1:0-11239 GCA_034695365.1 Enchytraeus norvegicus
TTTAATGTTGTTGGTATGTTCGTTGAAAGTGAGTTTGGGATCAAAGGTGACACCCAGAATTTTTGGGTGTTTAGTGGCAGGGATGGCCTGATTATTAATCGTCAATTGTAATTGTATTTCCTGATCTTTGTTATGCGAGACAATAACGTACAAGAGGATTTGGTTGAATTTAGTTGAAGATCCTTTTACAACAGTCCAGTGGAAGATGTCATTTAGGTAGGGTTGAAGAGCTGATTCAGCTACTTGTATGGTTGAATGAGATTGTAACAATAAGAGGGACTGAGAAAAGATGTTAGAAGATTTAGTCCTATGATTTTGACAGAACAAAGAAACCAGTGGAGGTCTTTTCCGAATACAGCCTGCAGCGATCGAATCTCGATCTGGCAGCTCCAGGTATCCAGATGGCAAATAGAGATTGAATATTTAAGAATAATCAAGCATCAAAATCGGACTTTATATCGAGGCGTATTATTAACATAATTAGGCCTACCTCCCCCCCCCCATATTTTCTTTAAAAGATTTATGACGTATTTTCCATTTGAACAAAATTTAGGCTAATGTTATATGTTTTTATCTATCTAAACATTTTTGTTCTTCTTATCTGTATTTTTATTTATCTGTAGGCGGCAGGCCAACATAGAAATCACATTCGACAATTTATTAAATGTCTTCGTTCTTAACACCCAAAACTTACAAAGCTCAGCAGTAACTTATTTTTACTGTAGCTAGGCCTAATCAGAAGAAAATTTGACAAATCGCAGCATTAGACTAATATAACTTTTTTAACTCTCGATTTCTCTTCAATATTTTTCTTTCAAGTCCAGCTCCTTGGTGCGCCATTTTTGTCGCGTTTCAGTCCCAAATATCCAAAATTGCCTTCATCTATTTCAATCCAATCACTAAGACTCTGCATATATTTGTTATATACAAAGAATAACATACAGAATTTCAGTATTTTTATGGAGATATGAGAAATGAATCACACTGATAAATATATTGCGCACATAAAAGATAGACAAAATTGGTGAACCATTATTGCTACGTCCTTAATTGACACGACACAGAGAAGAAGATATCTACACCATATTTCTGATACAGTCTCAATAAATTGCTCCCGGTACTAGCCTATCAGATCTAAATTAGTTCCCCGTCGGCGCCCGATATACCGGCACAGGCGGCTGAGCATCTCTCGCCGCTTGTACCGGGTCGACGCCCATCAGCCTCAAGCCTCCGAGGTACACACCCTGTTTCTGTAACAAATAACTCGATTAGAATCATGTAAATATCATGATTTGACCGTTGTCTCGTGCGCCTCTATCATTCAGAATTTCCTTCAAATATACTGAAAGTTTCTCAGGTATATCAAGTATTTACCTTTCGTCAGATATATCTGATTGGTATGGTTTAAAGTTTTAGAAATATTACAATCGAACATGACGTCCGGGGTTTAACTCCCGATAGAGAGTAAAAAGGTTTTGTGTGTGTGTGTGTGTGTGTGTGTGTGTCTGTATGAGTGTGCGTGAGAATTAGATTTTGTTTAATTAATGCACTATAGGGCCTATTATGTTATATAAAGTTTGGCGCATCTGTTATTTAGTTTACGTTAGAATATTGTTAGTGTTGTCTCTATTACCCTGTATTCGTTACGAATAAAGAGATACCTATAGAGGCGGTCATAGAATAAACTCTCCGACGTGCAAGAGGGATTGTTGATCGCTGTATAGCGCAACGAAATGGGTCTGAAACAGGCATCTGATGTTTTATGAACCAATAATTATGTCGTCATTATTTATTTATTAATGCCGCTAACGTGTTGCTGTATTATGTTATTTCATGACTCTTGAGAGACCAAGCATTCATTTACTCTGTAAATATCTCTTCTCTCTATTCAACGTGCTGCACCACAGATCTGGAACTCTCTTCCGTCCACTGTTTGTATTCCTTCTCATTAACCTATTCTTTCATACGAGCAGTTGTTTCATAAACAATTGATGAACTAATTTTTACATTTAACAAATAAAGGAGTAAATGACTTTTATCGGTTGCGAAAATACAAAAGAACCCGAGTTTATTGCCAGATGGAAAGCTAACAGAAAAAAATAAATACATAGGTTCAGTAAAATCAAATGTGAAATATGTCATTGTCGGAAGTTTGCATATAATTCTTTATTGAATGTAACTGGATAATTAATTTTGTCTGGTTTATGCAGATAATTTCAGGGCATCAGACTATAGGAGTGTTTGTGGCCCCACCCTTGTTGATTGCTTCATATCTGATGTCTCTGCCCCTCCCATTATTATTCTCTCTCTATTTCTCTCTCTCTCTCTCTCTCTATTTCTCTGTCTCTCTCTCACTCTCTCTCTCTCTCTCTTCCCCTCTCTTTCTATCTCTCCCACTTCCTCTTTCTCTCTCTTCATCCCTCTCGTTAATTTCATCTCTCTAGCTTTTCTATCTCTTGTCTGTCTAATATCCCATTGATTAAAATTAGACTAAATCAACGATTGGTAATTTATATATTCATATATATTGAAAAGATTGACAACTACAAATTCATTTGAGCTACTATTGCGAAAAGAAATGTTTAACGTCAGCTTCTCATTATAAAGAATGAACAATGAATACAAATGAAAAACTGCATAAGCTTGTGGACTTACTGTACAATTATTGGCTGAGCCATATTGAGTGCAGTGTTCAAAAAGCTATGACCGCGTTCCAATGGCTATTGATTCGAGTTCCGGTTCGTGTAGTCGCTGATATTGCCTTCAGGCGAATCAGTCTATAGGTTAGGCTTGGCTTAGAACATGTAGGCTATACGAAAAACACCGCGCTCTCGGGCTCTACCTTAAACCGATCATTGATAACATGATGATGATGACGATATGTTAAAATATGCTTTTGTGTGCACCTGTATAAACTAAACTGCATCATCAGAACTCAGGAAGTTACCATCTGGAGCTAATTCTGTCAGTTAAATCTGACCAAGTTATTCAAGGAAATTGCTTGCCATCTGTGGATTATGGAATGCATCATATTGTGCCTGTTAGGCTATAATACGGTGATAGTCTCATCTATGACTATACAGCTAATTCGATCCATTTTTAGACTAATTTCACTAAGATATATTTAATTAATAAATAAGTAATTAAAGAAACTTCAAATAAACACACAAGCAAACAATTCTCGTGCGCTAATCATAAAAACTTAATGATAAAAGTAGGCATACATTAATTATGAGAAATATAGGAATGATATAATATCTAATTTAGTCACTATTTGAGATCACAATTCTGTTGTTAGAATAAGCCAAGTTTCAACTCTGTAAAGGCTAAACGCTTATAAATGATCTGCCAATAATTATATTATGTTGCCTAGACTCGGTCAACTTTAATTTTGATGGGCAGGTGAGGAATTTTAAATCAAAATTGTATATCAGCCGGATGCCATAAGTATTAAAATTCTCTCATTCCATTGTGTCCCATCGCTATCGATGAAGGATTGAAAACAGATCAGACCAGACCTGCGTTAATGCAACTTGTTAATCGCTGGCCCAGACAACTCCGATATCAACCTTAAATGACTTTAACCCTTTACAGTAGCATAGTTTTCCTGCAGAACCTTTACGCAAAGGTGCTATTAACCTATGGGACTGCAGACTAAATAAAAACACCCAGAATCTGAAACAAAGAGAGGAAACGCTCTGTAAATATGTTCGGTTGTCAACTTGTCACGTTTGGACATAGGAAGTAGAAATAATAACAACAGGATTGTCTTGCGACGGTGAGTTTCATTCAAAGTCAGATGATTTCTACTTGGTTTCAATCACAAGATGTCTGCTAACAACTCATTACGTATCGTTACAACACCTAACATGCTCTAAATACAGTGCCACTGGCAGTGTAATATACATCGGCGTATAGTTTACATAGCTTAAAGTTAAACACTTCTCCAATCCGTCGTTGTTTTAGTTCAGTAAAAATTTCGAGTTCATATAATATCAGACAAAACGTTCAAGGACGAACGTCTTTACTTTGTAACCAATGGTATCTTTCATATTTGGGATATTATTATTTGATCCGGGAAATGTGAGCTTAGTCCAACCGATAACGCAGTCACTGAGAAATATAACGGAAAACCACCTCTAAAAAACTTCTACCACCTCTAAAAAACAAGGGAAACCCTAATTTCCGTTGAACAAAGTTATCGATTTAGTTGTGGTGACTGAAAATCTTTTATAATGCTATCAACTTGTTTTGTTGATCGATGGTACGCTCATTCTTTATAGAGAGGACAAACTGATGTGTATAGTAAATAATTGCAAACAGTACCGTTGATCAATAATTTGATAAAATCTCGAGATTCTCTAAAAATATTGTCAGGATATAGGCCTATACAGAAGGTGTTTTTGACACCCAACCTCCAAATTTTGTCGATGAAATAAATAGAAATAAAAGTTACAGAGTTGCTATGAAAAATCGGATTTTTTAAAAACTAAGCTTATTCAAATAGCGGTGGCACAAGAAGGCATCGAGCAGCCTAGTCCGAAGTTCGTCACGAAGTATGAGTGGCCACCAAACTTACCTGACCTCAATCCTCTCGACTAACACGTCTGAGGCACTATGCTTGAGCGGTACAAAGTGTTCATTTGAAACCAACCAACCATTGCTGGAGGAAATCTGGGAAGACTTGCCACAAGAGGCTATCGACCTGGCCATACTAGCGTTCCGGAAAAGGTTACAGGCGCGCATTTAAACAGATAGAGGTCACTTTGAACACCTAGGCCTACTCAAATAAAATCGGCACCAACAACAAACCGCCTTCTTCAAGGCCACGATTCAATAAAAAATAAGAATACCTGTTAAGAATAATTAGGTTTTGTTAATTTGTTTTTATTTCAATTTTTTTAACAGATACTCTGTATCTATTTATTTATAAATATTTTGCGATCAAATTTGGAGGTCATATATAAAAAAAGCAGGCTATTGAGATTTCACCAGGAGATTGTTTTTTGACTCACCCTGTATTATATATTTTTCTGTTTTTTTGGGTGTGTTAAGGTATGGTATTATTATTGGTATTGTGTTGCTATTATTGATTGTATGTTGTTTATGATAGGCTACTGTGCAGTTTCACTGTGTAGTTACCCAGTGAAACTGCAGGGCATTTTCAATATCCACTGTACCCTGTCTTCTATTCCACTGTGCCCGGCATCGGGATACAGTGGACCAGAGTTGGATACTGCCAACAGTGCCAAGGAACACATCGGCTTTTGATTGAAGGCGATTATTAAATTTTATAAGCTCAACACCTACTAATGGACTCAACACGTACTAACATTGGACAATTAGATCAGATCAGTAACAACTGTTTGTGAGTTGCTGTACTGTAGGATCATAAAAAGCTGGTGTAATTAAGAGGCTAAACCCTTAATCTACAAAGACAAAAAGGACCAAAAAGGACCAAATTATAGCACGTTCGGTGATGGGTGACTAAGGCCATGACTAGAATGACATCAATAATTATTATGACTCCATGTCCGTCGATGACGTCACATGACGTCTTTAGAATAAAAAAGAAATCGACGTGATGCTATTCGAGGATCAAAATAATATTGCATGAAAAAGAGTCGACTACATAAGCCTTTGGTCCAACAAAAGTCCATTGACGTATAGGCCTATTCCTATGTATACTGTTAAAAGGCATATAGAGATCTACGTCAATCTCATTGCATAGGCTACTTATTATGCGTGGTCATATTATCTTATTAGGTTAGGCCTACATCAACTTTTAAGTTACACTCATGGGCTACAGTCCGGTGGTGCCATATTTGAAGATAGGTAGGTAGGTTTGAGTGTGTTTAACGTCAAGGTTCAGAAGCACGAGGCTTCTCTTCAAGACGGCTCAACACAATCGAGCACTGCCGTCACAAAGATTGGGGTTAAGCTTATTACTGCTTTACTCCACAAAGAGCCCTGCAGTCTATTACAGACCGCCGGGTAGTTATTTTTATTTTAACCCCTTTTGCTTTCGCTAAAGGGTTCGGTAAGCTTTGAAGAAAGCCATCTGAATAAGCTACTCATGCCTCTGATGTGGTGCCACACTCTTACACAGAATGAAGCGTCACGTTCATTCACACCGAGTTCCTCCTCATACCTGCCAACTTATATCTAGAGATATCCGTCTGTATGAGCGAATCTCTGTCGTATCATTATTCAAACATCACTGAGGGCATCGGACTCGTACGGTGACCAATCAACAATGATAGCTAGGTAGTAGTAGTAGTGGTTTATTAGCAACATCATTATGACATACGCACAATGTTACAAGCCAGAAATACACAAATATACAATACAACAATAATAAATCCTAGTTTTTATGGTTTATAATTTATGCAAGTTAGTATCATAAATTATTGAAGACCACGTAAGTTTTGCTGCCGTATTGGAGTATTTTTCTGGCGCTGTCTATGCACTGTAGTGTAGATGGCGAGAAGTGTTTTTTGTTTTCCCAGGTGGTTGAGGCGAGAAATTTAAGGATGTTTAATTATATTAAAATATAAAAACATGTTTTAAGGGATATTTTGTCTTCCTCGTCATCTTTGAAATTTAGATCAAATCCAAGCGGCGACGCGTAGTTCGCAGACTCTGAACGATTGCTCAGTTTAATTCGGCGTTATCGGGTTTATAAGGAAACCCGTTAGAGCCTGACATCGGCTCCCTCGGTTTTGTAACCTCGAGTCAAAGCCTATCTGTGTTGTTTGGCCACCGCGCGAGCGCTATGCACATTCTCATGTAAATAATTACAGGACTGATATTTCGCAATATTAGTTGATAGGGTATGGGAAATGAACTCAGGTCATGGCTGTGATACTACACTCCCTCGAGGAGTGTGGCACTACATTTATCGTCATATGAAACTTGAACGGAAGGCCTTCTTCACCAAGTCCTTTAGCTAATACTATCAGGCTTCACATATTGGCACCACAAGTGGCTCCAGGAGCACACTAATACAAATTTGTTTCAGGGCTTATAGGCCTATATATTAATATTTTTGTTAAAAATATATAATATAGGCCTATCACAAATGTAAATAAAATATAGGCCTACAGTTCCGGAGTAAAACACCCTTTTATTACATTTTACCATTTACTATTTCATAGCCTATATTAGCTTACATTTTCTGTTTCAGAGTCACAATTACCAGTGCACACTAGCATATAATATCTGACACCCCTGGTCACTACAAAAAATGGTACATGTTTCAAATGTCAGGAAAAAAGTAAGCAGACTTGTATAATTTAGTCAGACTTGTAGGCCTATAATTATATGTCAGAGTGGGTGACAATGTAGAAAATCCTATAAGTTCATGTTTTGTAGTTCTCGTGCAATTAATAAAATACCAAGTAGTGGGGTCCTGGAGCCTTCCTTGTGTCTTCTAGGGTTAATGCAATGTTATTTCAACTAGCGAATAGCGTGACGTCGATTTCTTTTTAATTCTTGACACCGCACGTGACATAATCGACGGTCCAGGTGTCTAGGAATATATTTGCTGTAATTTGTCATACCAAATGACGGCGGTAGGAATATAGCCTCCGCCATTCTGGTGGCAGGATCACATCTCCAATAAGCGCGCCAATAATCCATACAAAACGGTCTAAATGGGTAATAATTTTGATAACTTGGTTTTTGTAGAGAAAGCGTTTAGCCTCTTAATGAATGACATCCGGTTGGTGTAAACTTGCTGTACAGTGTGGATACTGGTCTGATGTAATTGCCAATTAATATATTTGGATCAATTAATAATTTATATGCTATGAGTTGCGGCATCGAGTAAATTACAAGAGAACAGATTTAGAATATTTTCGAAAATCTATCAATCAATCAATCAATCAATCAATAAGTATACTTATAATGGCAGGAGCCAGTAGCTACTGGCAGGAGCCAGTAGCTACCTCGGTTAGGTTTCCGACCTGGTATCAGTATGTGCGGGGTTCGAATCCGAGGCTCGCCCGTCACTGATATCTCTGTCAAGAGATGAAACTGGAGTTAACTTCGGCTTTAGCCTTTTTAATGCGCCTCACCATAACGCCATCATTTGGGTTAAATTGATAATGGACAATCAACTTGAATCAAGTACCCTAACCATGCAGCCTAAGGCCACAACCGGCGTAGCATCCTTGACCTGTGCAAGTCTGGAATTTGAAAGACCGTTTGCTCTATTACACAGAAAACATAAAAAATTCGAAATAATAAAATCAAATCTTCAACATTATCGTTCAAGTTCATGTAAATTCTATTTCTATGTTCAGTTGAACAGTAATCTCGAGGATTTCAATTTGTATTTCGTTGACATATTATTATACAGACTTAATTTTTCTATTACATTTTTCCTAAATTCAGAGTGTATCAAAGAGATGACGAGCCTACCATCAAGTCTCCAGGCGCCGCACATTGAAACTCATTAACTATTGAGCCGAGGGCAAATCGCTACCGGAATTTTCGTCCAACGTTTTAAGTTTTGGTCGCTACTTGTATAGCATTAGCATGCGATATATAGCCAGCAATTTCTCAAAATATCTGATCTTATAACTGTAGTAGATTTCTATCAATTGATTATTTAATTTTAAATGTAGTAATTAATCATAAGTTCAAATTTTTATAATTGTATTCTAATGTATAAATATTTCTATATAAAATTTGTAGTAAGCAACGGTAGGGCACAAAAATATAATAATCGTTATCTACTTCAGAGTTCAGTTTGCGCGTACAACTAGCCGTGGACAAGCACGTTATCAACTTATCCAATAGACTTCCTCCATAGTGTCTTGGACCGCATAATGAAGATTGAACAATATCCGAGCATGCAGTTTATTTATTATTTCTTAATGCAAGAAATGAACCTGAATGATACCAATGTGTTGAGTGCATTTTCACCTGTCTCACCTTTTGTGAGGCACACATTATAGAGTTAATGATTCAAGTGTAATGTGGATTGTCAATGGACACCTAAATCTATACATAACGACAATAATTCTTCCTCACAAGTGTTTTAACAGACGAGATGTTTTCAGCTGCTCCTAAAACATCCTCCAAGTTCTTTAGTAAGTTGCACGCATGTTATTGTACAGAGCGCTATTGTATTTCTGATAAAAACTTTAACATCCGTTTCCACATCCAGGGATGATGTCAGGGGTGTCAAATTATATTGTACTATAATGCTGTATAATTAGTGTAAAGACTGCGCTTATTTATAAAGCGTCATTATTGAAAATCATTAGAACATAGACGTGCGCCAGAAGCTGTTCTAGCCTAACAAATTAGGAGGGGGGGCTGAGTTGGGGCCAAATAAAAGATTTTACTGTGATGCTCATATTCAACAATGTTAGTCATGGAAAAATTTGGGGGTCAAATGAAAACTGGAGGGGGGGGGGGAACACGGTCCTCTGGCCACGGCCTAGAATCGCCATTGATATTAGGTGGAGGTTATTGAGATTTGACTCTAGGTTACCGTTTCTCCTGCATGCATTTCCTTCCTCCTTCAAGAATAAAACTACATGAAAATCACCGTTATGGCAGACAACAGATCGTAGAAATCAGTTGTTGAATGCCAAGTGTCTTCCCAAAGCTTTAAATTCTATTTTTTATTATTTTACTTAAATTTAGGTATATTTTGGTTACATGTATGTTTGTGCTTTTGGTTGTTAGTTAGTTTCTTTCTCTCTCAGTGCCTGGCGGCAGGTCCTTGGCATATCAAATCTTTAATCTAGTGAAGTAATAAAAATACGCCTAAATCCTAACCCTATTGCATTGATTGATCTTGATTTTGAGACTAGAATTCATCATCAGCGACGAGTTGAGCCGCAAAAGAACACGTAGTTCATTAGTTATGGGGACATGTCTAGGTCCGCCTACCACATCTGCAGCCAAATCAGCCCTGCTATTGTCAGTGCAGGATGGTTGATTAGACGAACCCGGGAGGCGCTGACTAATTGGAAGAACTGAAAGTGTCCAAGAACAGTGAATGATCTCAGTGAATAGTTTGAGTCATGTGGAATGTCTTTCTTTTAAGAAAACTTATGTGTTATGCATTTTTTGTACGGGAGATCATCCTAAATTTGAAATTATATTTGTGTATGAAATATAATCTTTATTAAATTATCTTTGAAGTATCTTACATTTATCTGTTCAATGCTAGGTCTACACCAAAGCTAAATATTTATTTTCTGGTATAGAGGCAGGCTGCAGATATTTCTAATTTGATGCACTAAATGAATAATGAATCTTTTGTTTCACTTTGAGTTAATTTCAAGTAGACAAGTTGCCTATTAGTAATAGAAGCATATACTATTTTTCCAACGACAGCAAACAAATATCATATATCACTTCATATTTTAGTCTCTTGAGAATAAATATTGCACAACTTGCTCAAAGAAAATGAGTTATAGTCATTGATTCACAAAGACTATAACTTTTAAAGTTAACATTGGATTTAGCTTTTATTTATCCTATGGCGCAGAAGGCCACGGGCGGGGTTCAGAGTCCTAACAAATTATCTGTACTGTAGGTGAAGATCGTAGCCATTACAGAAATAATGATCGTAGCGATCATAGAAATACTAATATATACACATTTAATATGTATATATTATGTAGATGTACTTTGTACTTGTACACATTATGTATATCAGTATTTCTATGACCTACATACACACATACATACGTACTAATATATACAATTATACATACTATATACAATGTACATACTATGTCCATGTACGATTGTACATATACATAATATATACATGTGTATTCATGTATATTAGTATGTCTATGATCGCAGCACTTTAACCGCTGCACTATACGGCTCCCGTGTCTTGAGATATTAAACAGCCGCCATTATCCTCATTGCTACTGTCAAAAGATTTCTCGACGTCATGTGACCCATCTCAATATGGTTAGTTCTGTCGGAGATTTCGTCGTTTACAGTAGCATTGAGTTTCACAAATATTCATCATGCGTTATCTAATCAAGCAAAGCGATAATTTAGCGTCTGTTTTATCATCTAACGACGACATCAGCCATAATAGATTCACTCGGAAATTAATTGATTGATTGATTAGACTCAGTGACGGGCAATAGTTAACTAAAAGTAGTTAACTATTTAGATAAACTACTTTTTTTTAGTTAGAGCAAAAGTTTAACTACTTTTTTTTAGTTTAGTTAAAAGAGTAGTTAAACTACTT
>JAQFZF010003582.1:0-11238 GCA_034695365.1 Enchytraeus norvegicus
ACAATTTGCTGTATGATGGTAATTGTAACTGATAGTTTGTAAATAGTATAACTTACAGGGTTGTCTAACCCTTTTTGGTGTCTAATAATAAAAATAAAAATAATAAAAATAAATTGAATTACTAATTACTATTTTACCTGTAATTCAATTACGTAATTTCAATTACAGTAATTGAATTACTGCTCAACTCTGCCTGATTTTTGTTCATTTGTAATAAGTCACCAAGCGTTGTTATTTGTAAACGTTTAATTATAATTGTGTGCCTGTATGCTGATTATAATTGTGTGCCTGTATGCTGATTATAATTGTGTGCCTGTATGCTGATTATAATTGTGTGCCTGTATGCTGCATAGACAATGATACTCAAAGCGTTGTCTAACCCTTTTTGGTGTCCAATTTAAAAAAAGGTTTCTGATGTAGTTTACCGTTACCATCCTCAGGATCTGTGTTAATCGGCTCTTACAAAGATGATTGGTCTATTCTCAAAATTCCCGGATCCATCAACTAGAGTTACTGTAGGCCCAATATGGCGCAGATCTATCTTTACTATAAATGACTTGATGCTTAGCTTTCCTACTTTTTTCCAAGACACTAAAATTGTATACATCAAATAGGCCTAAATAAAATATCATATAAACAAATATCAAAATAAATCTCAAAACATCAAATCTGTAAAATAATTATAACTAAAAGAAATCTAAAAGTTTAAATGCAAAAATATCAGTCGAAAAACTCAAAATCATAAAAGATCGTACAGTAGGCTTAACTGATGTGGTCTATTGGTTAGAGTGACTCGCTCCGGCGGCAGTGATTGAAGACGCCTGGGTTCAAATATTTGTATACGACGCAGCACCTCCAGCACATTTCAACAGAGATGTGCTACCGGAGCCTCATTGCTAATCGTGCATCTGAGCTACTGCCATGCGGGCTCTTCAAAGCTAATATTTACCAGTGAGATTTCCCAGCGGTCTACAGACTGCAAAGAGGAAGGGAGTTCTGCAAACATTAGCGCATGTCATGTGTGATCATAAAGGAATAAGAATAGTTCAAGTATTTGGCTCCATAATTCCAGATTGCTGCATCTAAAACCACACTTTTGAAAAGACCAATAGGCTACCACGAAGGTAATAACGACCCTATCTCACAATTCATTACCACTCGACATTGCCATCCGGTGACGAACCGGACGTAAACTCCTCATTGATTTATTGATTGATTGATAGAGTGTGCATTCTCATTCTTCTCATCCAATGTCATGACCGTAATAATTCCTTAACTCAGGGTCGCAACCATCTGCAAAATTTCCGGGCAATCGATATTAATGTTTGTCCGAGATGCTGTGCCGTGAAAAGACCATCAGAAAATTAGCATTTCTGCTTCAATTAGACACAACAAAATAATGTGTCCGTATAAATTGTGCTCTTTAGAAATTTGTAGTACAGATTTTAGATTCTGTTTGTATATTTTTTCAACCGAGTTGGCAACCCCGCCTCATCTCATTCATTCCTTTGTTGTTTTATTATGCAAAACCTGTGTAAGCGGACGCTTAGGGCAATATGGGCTAGACTTTCTGTTGGCCAATATCTTTCTAATATCATCTTTTGTCCTTGCAGAAACAAGAAGGCCTCTTTGAACTGTGGTCTATCGAGACTATGCGTATCCGAGACTATCCGTATTTGGCTTCATTTGGCCTACTTTTGTTAACAGTGGCTAAATCTCCAGATATAGTGTCCATTCTTGTTAATGATTTATGACTACCAAATTGAACCCTTCTATACCGAAATTGTTTTCAATTATTTGAAATTATTAACCAAACTTAATGTAGGTCTGCAAAGGTGAAATAGAGTTCAGTGTTCGGGTCAAATCGACCCCCCCCCTTTAAAAAAATCACATTTGTAAAATATGATTAATGAAGCTTTTTATGAAAGGCCTTTTCACTAGTATCATATAAATGATATAACGACAAAGATGTTATATATCATGATGATATAACATCATTATGGCAATGATGTTACACCCTTGCTATTACTACCCTTTAGTAATTCTACATTGGCGCCTTCCTAAGCACACTTCGAGGACAGACCTGTATGCCAACTACAGCGACCTGAGGTAGGTCTGAGTGAGGTTCCCAAATCGGAGACCTATGCTGATTCTGTAATGCTTCCACCTGAAGCTTTTTAATCTCCCTATGGCGATCATGAATCCTTTTCCCTGTTCCTGCTCCACCGACGAGATACATGGTGTTCTCATTAATAGTTAATCCAAAGTGTCTTCTCTCGGAAGACACTTTGATGCTTTTAATGAATTGATCTTTTTCCAGGTCATAGATAAGAATTGCTGTCATACCCACCAGGATGGCATGTCGTCTGTATAGAACTGCCCTGAGTTGGCCATAAAGAGGTAGAAGATCACTTTTCGATGCCATACAATCCTTGGTGACGATGTTATATTTCTGGATAAATTGAGTAACATTTTCGACTTTATCGTATCCACCAAACAGGTAGATATAATTTCCGTAAGCCACTGATGCCGCCTGTTCTACTTCTTTTTCTATCTTTCCCTCTACTGTCCAAACGTTTTCTTCTGTGCTGTATTTCAGGACTGTAGTAGCAATTATAAAATGTGGCAGATATATCATCTCAGAACGGGTTCCCAGTTTTCCTCCGAGAACGTAAAGACTACTTCCAACTGATTCCATCGAGGCATAGCGTCTACTGGAGGGAAGTGACGCACATCTCTGCCATTGATTACCTGAGGGAACATGTTTCCACATTTGATCTGATACCAGGAGAAAGAGCACATTGCAGCTTACACATGTTGAGCATCCTTCCACTGTGGGTAGATTTGGTGGAGTGTCTATGACGCTTACAGGATCATATGTATCCAAACTGATATATGAGATAATCAAGGTCCTCCTTGGAACGGCATATGCCGCTGGATCGGAACCGAACGAGATGACATAGTGTTCGCAGACGTCCAGATCTACATAGAAATAGAAATTAGAAAGTCTAAAGTCTATAAATACGTAGGAGGTGCGATTGTAGTTCTAAATGTAGCCTAATTATTAAATTTTTTATTGTAATGAACTTGAAAAAAAGAAGAGATGTTTCTATTATCGTATGCCTTTGTTCTCGTAAGATGTAAAGTATGCCGATAGTCGTTCCTTAGAGCGACATTGTTCAGAGAGTGTCATGATAATGTAAACCGACTTCGGTTCTTAGCAATGGAGAGTGACGCGGCTTTCTGAGGGCTGCAAATCTTAGGGTCACACGATTGAGTATTAAAATCACGATTTCCAGTTGCAAAGTCGTCTATGATAGAACAATACCACAATACCACCTCTATGCACAATACCACCTCTATGCACAATACCACCTCTACGCACAATACCACCTCTTCCATCCTATTTTACAGAGAAAATAGCTAGGCCTACATAGAGTACATAAAAACGGTTTCATCCAAAATCATTTAATCAATTTTGTTGAGCACATCTGGACCCCTCCCCCGGTTATCAAGTGTTATCAAATCGACAACCCCCCCACACGGGCTGGTGAAGATATTGAAGGGTGCGACTACCCGGACCTCTCTCCGTATATCGAGCATTACTTATACTATTAACAGACTAACGGTGGCTAAATTAACAACGCACTATTCATCATTGAAAAATATCTTTCCCAAAATTTATTAGAATTAAAGTTGGCCCAATCACTAATTATATATTCGAAATTTAAACTAATTATTAGTAATTTTTAGTAACTGTTGATATATGTGTTTATGTGCCCGGGTTGGGAAGGGAATATACAGACCCCACATAATAAATCTAAATCAAAGAACGGTTTAATGTTCGATTCATCATCTGCGACGAGTGCATTATTAAGAGATTACTAATCAGACTACTAAAAAAGGAAAGGAGGGGAAGAAAGCTGCGGAATATGAGAATATTTCATATTATAGGAGAATATATTTTACTAGTGGGAAAGCCAAGCGATTGTGCACTTAGCACAATGAAGGGGTAGACTGTGAAAGAGATTGAAAAAAGAGATCGAGAGAGAGAGAGGGAGAGAGAGACAGAGAAAGAGAGACAGACAGACAGACAGACATACATACAGACAAATAGACAGGAAGAGAGAGATAGATACGAGATAATTTGATGTTTTCTTGAAAGTACCGTACTTTAACGCTTTTTCAAAATCGAAATGAAGGGGTAGACTGTGAAAGATATTGAAGAAAGAGATCGAGAGAGAGAGAAAGAGAGAGAGAGAGAGAGAGAGAGAGACAGACAGACAGACATACAGACAGACAGACAGGAAGTGAGAGATACATACGAGATAATTTGATGTTTTCTTGAAAGTACTTCCAAGCAACCTGTTGTCCGTCTTCTTTTAGAATTTCCAGAAACTTGTCAAAATTTTCTACACTGCTACGTTTCAATATGTCGATCAGGAATTGCAAACCTTTCGATGTAGTTTTGTTCTTCTCGATTCTTTCTCGTTGTCTCGTGCAGATGCATTTAGCTTTCTCCAATTTGTCAAAGAAGGAAGATTTACTGATCATGAGTCCACATAATTTGGTGCTCTGTTTCTCAATTTGGCGCATATCATCTTCGGTTAAAGAATTGCTTTTCTCCAAAATTCCTCTGTAAATTGTCGGATCTTCAAAAAAAGTGCGATAGGCATAATAATGTAATTCAAAATGACTTTTTAAATAACAAGGGCTGTACGGTGACGCTGTTTAACTCAATACGACCGGATTGTTGGTTCTTCTACCGAATACGAATAGCGTATTAAATAAGTATACCGAGCATATTGTTTATGTTTTGTTTTGGTGTTTTAGTATTGATATTATCTTGCATGGTTATGTAGTAAAGTATAGAGATTTCAAATACTGTATTGAACATAAAACAATGATACAATACACAACATATCAGATTAACATTATCACGGAGACGCTGGATGATCTAAATTTAGTGGTCACACATGTGACAGCATTTGTAACCGGGCGTCGCGAGTTAATAGTTTGCTAAATTTTTAGAGAGAACTTAGTTATTATGAGCCGGTACGGCCCCAACCTCCTCATTGATTGATCATAAGCATTGACCCGATCCCCCCCTCCCAATCAGTGTGAACGTCCGTTGTGCACGACTAACTACTGTGATTTGCTAATTATTGTGTATGAGTGGATCATCTAGTATTGCTTTTGCTTTTGGAGACGTACCCGATAATATGGTCGTCGGATAATGAATCAACGTTGAACCCATATCAAATAAAATAAAATAACGATTTAATGTCCGGTTCATCGTCTGACGACGATATCAGGGACGTCGATATTGTATTGCATGTATAGGAGGCACTTACCGCCGAGACGATGCTGCTGGATGAGCTGCACAATGTGACCCTGATTACTTTCATTCAAAGCTCGAAAGAAACTCGTTTCCAGTTCTTTCTTTTCGGAGCCATACTTCTTTGCCAGCAAATGGAGCAGCTTCTTGTTATCAGTATAGTAATCTAAACCTTTCTGATCCCAGATTTTCTTTCTTTCCGGATCCGTTATAAGATCGAATTCCAGCATACGGTCAGGTAAGTCACCGCTGCAGTCAAGTCTGCGCCATAAAAGGCTATAGTAGTCGTTTAGAAGACCCTTCTTGGGCGCATCGTCTTCACTGCCTTGTGAACCGTCGGAGCGAAGGCTAATAAAACTCGACTGAAGGTATTTTAAGTCCTGGTGGACTGCCATGTGCGTTTCGAACAGGTTGTTTCCACTGCATTGTACTTCACATTTTCCGTCTCTCTTCAGGATTGGCTTGGATGCAGTTTCTCTTGAGGCGGTATGTTCAGCGATACGGGAAGATCTATGCTCATATCCATCAATACCAAAATTTTGGAAGGAGCAAACTGAGCTAGGCCTGTCGTTGTTTCTACTAGAATTGTTTACTAACGATGGAGTCATCTCCTCTTCTGATGACAGAGGAGTCGTGTCCTCGTTTTCTGATGGCAAAGGGGTTGTCTCCTCATTTTCTGATGATATTGGAGTCATCTCAGAAGCTAATGGCATCGGAGTCGTCTCATCGCCTTTTCGAGAGGCTTCAGATGTTGGAAGCGAACAATGTGGCGTATCATTGAGGCTATTTAAAAATTCCATGGTATCTTGCGAACCATATATTCCAGGGGGACTGTTGAAATGCCCCGAGGTTGAAGGTAGGTTGGATGTGCTTTTGCTGGGTGCTGGAATGTCCTTGTCATTCATATCATCACCTCTATTTAGTGGTTCAATTGTGTCAGTTTGAGCATCGTTGTCATTTAATTCGTCGGTGCTGTTTAGTGGGTCAACTGTATCTTCGCTGGTTTTTGAAGATTTATCAGACTCTGATAATTCAGACATTGCAAAATGGTGGCATCAGCAAAACTTTCTGTAATAATTACATTCGAATAAAGACAATTTATTAAAATACAAAGTTTCATGTAAAAGAGTCAGATTTAGCCTGCTTGTATAATGTTTTCTTGGTAGCGCATTCGATAAATGTACTAATTGCATACTGCAGTTTGCGATATAATATATTGCAAATGTTACATACTTTTGTACATCTCATTATTGTTTCTTTTTTTCTATTTGCTATACGTTTTGTGGCTATTGGTGGGAATTTAATTTGGAAAACAACCAATGATGTGAAAAATATATTTCAATACTAGTCCTACATGTACAATTGTACATATATACAGGGTGAGGCAAAAAAACAACCGCCTAGCGAAATCTCAATAATTTCATCAAAACTCAAGATTTTTAAACAATATTTTACAGACTTGTTGAGGAGGTTTTGACATCTACCCTGCAAGTTTGATGGAAAAATATTAATAAATGAAAAAGTTACAGAGTTTCTACGAAAAAGTCGAAAAAAAACAAATTAACAAAGCTTATTTAGCAGGCATTCATTCTTTTTTTTATTGAATTGTGGCTTTGAAGCTGGCCGTTTGTTGTTGGTGCTGATGCTATTTGAGTATGTGTTCAAAGTGACCGCCATATCTTTGAAGGAGTGCCTGTAAGCTTTTCCAGAATGCTTGTACAGCCAGGTCAATGGCCTCTTGTCTTTTTCTCAGATTGCCTCCAGCAGTCTTGTCTTGATTTCAGCCTTGTTGGTTGGTAAAAAATAAAAATTTATTCGTATTTGCTTTACACGTAACAAACGCACATGTTTGACATATTATTTCGCCAGGTGACGCAGTTTATTTTAGCTTTCCATTCCTGATGGAGTGCTATCCTAGCCTTTTCGAAACGAATACTTTGTACCGTTCAAATATTTCGCCCCAGACGTGGTAGTCTCGAGAGTTTTAATGTCCTGTGAGTTTGGTGGACACTCATCCTTCTTGACGAGCTCCGAAGCATGCTGCTCGATTCATTCTTGTGCCACCGCTATTGGAATAAGCTTTGTTAATTTATTTATTTTTTCGATTTCTTCGTAGAAACTTTGTAACTTTTTCATTATAAATATTTTTCGATCAAACTTGCAGGGTAGATGTCAAAATACCTCCTCTACAAGTCTGTAAAATATTTGTCAAAAATAGCGAGTTGTTTCGAAGTTATTGAAATTTCGCTAGGAGGTTGTTTTTATTGCCTCACTCTGTATACATGTAGTGCTCTTTGTAACAATACTAGGCTGCACAGGACAATATCGCTTCCCGACTGCATTGTCTGAATATTATTTGTTACGTTCACTCGGTCTTGCAAAGTGAGCCAGTATAAATAAATCAGGCCTACTTCCAATACATTCCATTGGGCCATATTGGTTGGTAAGGTGTCAAATGTTCCCTACTGAACGGAGCTGATCCAATATCCTGAACGATTGCAATCCACAGGTGACAAAGTCATTTATCTGACGGCGAGGTGGCCAGCCGCACGCGATTTTAATCCAATTTTATAATATACGACAGATCTGTTTTTATCAATGCAATGCAATCTACTGTAGCAGTCAACCACTACATAGCCTACTAGTGTAGAACTTTCGAGTCAAAGGATCATACGCCGGACTCGTGTTTACATTCGCAACTCTTCTGTTATTTACAAATTTTTGTAATCAATCTTTAATTTAATATTTTTTTGCTTTATTGTTCTATAACTGCACTTGTATATTATATGAACTATGAATGATTTATGTTGCAATAAACAAATGTAAAAAAAAAGTTCTGTAAAATACTAATTGCTTCAAATTAGCCGATCCACTAATAGGTGGAAGGCTTGGTTGTCCAGTTGCATATCTGATTTCTTAATCTCTGATTGACCCTTCCGGGAATCGAAATCCGGACCTTTGGTGTAAACCGATCGACCGACGGTCACTTTTTATAACCACTGAGCCACGGAGACACACTTCTAGGGCACTATATAATTAACCGCCGTCCGGCTTACATTAACTCTCTCTACGGACTGCAGCATTTCTGCAACCTTCGTTTGTTCAAAGCTAACCTAACGTTAGATACGGTATTCAGCGATAGCAAATTTCACAGGAATTCTTGCTACCAATATGTCTGCAGAATCTGATGCCAAAATTAATGCTTATTTATAGTCTCCTGTACGCTTGTGCAAGAAATTAATTTTTATTAGCAAATTAAATTATCTTCAGATTCTATTTCTTTCTCTTGTTTTGCGGAAGTTTGTTTAAGAAAGCTGCCTATGATTTTCTACTTTGACAATAACTTTATCATTAACTTTCAAGTGTCATTAACTTTCTTGAGCTTACCTTTGTATTTCCTAAGACACATGACACTTACGACACTTTATACACCTATGACTTAAGACTCACCAGTTTACTCACGACTTTACCAGTTTCTTTTCTTCTGTAGGCTATGCCTAATTTCCTATATCAATTCGCCTTTGAATCGCCCATTCCTCCGCTTCTTGAACATTGCTCTCCATATGGTCGCCGCACTCTGTCGGCGATATTAATTTAATGGAAAGTGTATAAAAAAGCATTAGAGAATTCCAGGGCTTGAACCCCTCTTCTATGACGCCAGATGCCTGAATCATGAACTTGAGCGTACGCTTCATCATTCTGATCTTGTCTCTTGTTATATGGTCCTAATTAAATGGCATATTGGAGGTGTAGGCCTACATGATAGCTACGGCCCAGATCTATCTACTCGAAAATCACGCTGCAATTCTTTTAAGCTATTCATAAATAATTTTAGAATAGACGCCCGAAAATACTTATTTTCCTCAAGGGTTTTGAACCCTGGAACTCCCTGCCAGATATTGTGAACTTAGTAAAAAAGGTAAAGATTGCGTGCCATATTCGTTGCCGATGGTAATCCGACGATGAGATCGCCAACCTCGCTCTATACAAACCAATTCGATAATTGGATCATATACGCCAGACCTGTGGTAACCTTTGCCATCTTCTGAAGCAGTCACCTACTACGTACTAACTGCTTCAAATTAACCGACCCCCGAGATGGATGGAGGGCTTGGTTGACCCGTTGTACCTCCGAGATTTTACTCTCTGATTGATGGACCGGGAATCGAAACCCGGACCTTATGCGCAACAGTCGACACAAACTGGCCGACGCGTTAATCAACTGAGCTACGGAGACGTGATCTCAGTAAATAATGCTAATTCTTTAAAACGTCAGCTTTTCACTCTTGATCTTAATCAATTAATTTTACTTTTTAAAACCAATCCAAGTACCTGATATGTTATCCTGGATAGTTCTTAGTAGTGTTTTTGATAACTACTTTTATTGTATTTCAAGCATCATCGTCGTGAATGTGTTTTAGTTGCGATTTATTTTATTTTTGCAAATATTTTATGTATTTGCCAAATGTTACTATGTGGAGCAATACATAAATTTACCGTAATATGTATGTGTGTGTGTGTATATGTGCACTGTAGATCAGTTACCTGTTGACATATAGTATGATATACAGGGTGGGGCAAAACTTTACACCCCCTAGCGAAATATCAATAACTTCGTCAAATCTAAAGATTTTAAAATATATATTTTAAAAGGTTCTAGAGGAGGAATGTTGACATCTAACTTTCAAATTTGGTCGCATAATATGTAAAAATAAGAAAGTTACAGAGTTTCTACGAAAAAATCGAAAAAAGCATATTAACATAGCTTATTCAACAGGCATTCATTCTTTTTCACTGAATTGTGGCTCTAAAGAGGTCCGCTGGTTGATGGTGCCGATTCTATTTGAGCAGGTATTCAAAGTGACCATCATCTGTTTTTTGCACGCCTGTAACCTCTTCCAGAATGCTAACACAGCCACTGTCAGCCAGGCCGATAGCCTCTTGTGGCTTGTATTTCCAGATTTTCTCCAGCACAGTCTTGAATTCAGCCTTGTTGGTTGGTTTTGGAGTGAACACTTTGTAAAAGGCGTCCCGACGTAGTAGTCGAGAAAATGGAGATTAGGTGAGCTTGATGGCCACTTCTCCTTCTTTACGAACTCCGGACCTTGCTGTTCGATCCATTCTTGTGTCACAGCTATTGAATATAATTTTAGTAAGCTATGTTAATTTGCTTTTTAAATTTTTTTTGTAGAAACTCTGTAACTCTTGTATTATCAATATTTTTCGACCAAATTTGGAAGTTAGATGTCAACATTCCTTTTCTAGAAATCCTTATAATATTTTTAAATAATCTTTGATGAAGTTATTGAGATTTCGCTAGGGGGTGTAAAGTTTTGTCCCACCCTGTAGATGATTCATATGTGCGGAGTAAAAGTTAGTGCCTTCGGGCCTTTGGGCCTTTGTGCCCCATTCCGCACTCTCTGTAACTTTTGTGTATGTTTTGGCAGTTTGCTGATTTGATTCGTGTGGAATAAATTAAATTCAATTCAATCCATGTAACTTGTTTATTTGTATGCCTAATTCTAGTCCGCCTTGACAGAGCACTGGTGCTTTTCCATATGGCAGGTTCAAGGCAATTGACCCAATCTGCATGCTCAATCACCTATCTAACTCATTAATGAGCATGCCATGAAGGACACACAATCTAGTCTCGTCAACATCATCATCATCAGACGGTCACAAAAGCTTTTCTCAATCACAGATAACATGGTGCCGTTGTCTACGGTAAAATATTGTTCCTGAGATGGTTAAATGGGTAGGCGTTTAAATCTTTGAGAAGGCATCATTTGTTGGTCGATGGAATATTCATTAATTATCCTTGGACCTGTCCTTAAGTATACTGGAGAGAGCAAGAGAGAGAGAGAGAGAGAGAGAGAAAGAGAAGAGAGAGAGAGAAAGAA
>JAQFZF010003583.1:0-11237 GCA_034695365.1 Enchytraeus norvegicus
GGTTTTCCACAGTTTTCTTTCTCTTGCGGTTCTGATCATTTCTACTTCTTCAGCGTTCATTCAATCACTGAGACTCATTGTATATGTAATTCATTGTCATCCATTAACTAACGGATTGATTAATCAATCAAATCTTCTTCTTTTATGTGTCCTGCCTGTTCCCAGCCTTGACGGTCATGATTTCCAAATATCTCTGTCTCTATCAAATCTAATAATTCTACTTCTTCAATGTTTATCCATTCACTGAGACTCTTTGTATAAGTAATTCTTTGTCTTCCTTTGCAACGCTTTCCTTAAATTTTTCCGCTTATGATAATGCTTTCTATGTCTTCATTCCTCATAACATGACAAAAAATTGATTGATTGATAGAAAAGGGCAGCGATGTACATGCAGAGCTCACGTAACCTCTTGGATTACTTCACGGAGAAGGAGCGACTAGTGACGGTTGATGTGAGGTGCGGTGAGTCACAGCTCATCTGGCATCAGGTCAACCACGTTCTGTGTCAACTCAACTTCTACCCGCTCCGCACCGTCAACACCGCACTACTGTTCCTGTTCGGTGAGCAAGTACAAATATATTAAAATAGTTATCTTCATGGAGCAGGGTGCGATTGAATGATTGATTGAATGCTTTCTATTTGCTGATGGATTGATAGATGGAAAGGGCACGAGGATATTAATTTTGTTTTATTTCTTGCTATCAATCAAAGCTGTTTCATGCAGTAAAGCTATCTATGAGATGTTAAAATCAGCAGAACCTAACAAGATCATTATAGTGTAAGGAGGTTGTAATATTTGTGGGGTAGGTACTTTAATCTTGATTTTCACATGATATGTCTTTTATGACATTGTGTGCCATGAATGAAGTTCTTACAGAGTCTCTGCGTCTTTGAATCAAAAGGAAGAGACATCCCAAATTACATCTCACTGTAATAAGTAGGCTATTTCATTTTACACTTTGTCTTAGAGCAGTGTTTCTCAAACTCGACCAGGTCGCGACCCACAAAAAAATTAAAAGTTTGGTGGCGACCCACCAAGTTTTTTTGTCTTCAAAAACTTTCATGTTATAATTATATGCTGTTTTATGTTTTCCAAATCATATGTTAGTCATACAAAAGCAGATGCCTCGCAATATTTATGCAAAAATTTATAGTGTATTAATTAATTGGACAGTCGTACTACTTCAAATTGTTCTAGTTTTATCCATCAAATGGTATTTCTAGAAGAAATAATTTTTTCTTTACGACATCGGCGACTCATTTGGAAAGAGTCGGCGACCCACAGTTTGAGAAACACTGCCTTAGAGAACAATGTAAGCTGTGGCTGAATAGAAGACTGATTTGTTTATATTCCTGCTTAGAACATTTTCATGTTAATAATTATATAATGATAAGTATAAATTATCTGATCCTTTTATTTTCTCCCACTGAGTTGTATGATAGGATAGCTGGCATCCTTTGATAACATTCCAGAAATATGTAATTCAAATTATAGCTCAATTCAGTGTTGGTATTGTCAGTACCGGTATGTTGCAAAAAACAATAATTGATCAGATTTAATTTGTGACTCAATTAAATTAAATTAAATTCTGTTTTAGGCCCATATGGAATGGATGCTTTTTGATGTATGTGATATTAATCAGTTTGTTTAAAGAGAACTATCCCTCTTGTAAATATTTATATACTTATACAACAGTGAATTATTGTTACTATCTTTCAGATGAGACGGACTTTGCTTCATTCGATTGTGAGAAATATCAGATGGGAAAGATAAATCTTCTAAATGTAGTGGATAATCCTACCTCTCTGGTATGTGATAATCTTCTTAATCTAGTCGATAGTCCCATCTCTCTTATACTGATAAATGTTCTATATCTAGTCGATGATCCTACCTCCTGGTGTTATAATTTTGATCGATTTATTAATTGTAGATTTCTAGATTTCTTATTATCTTATAATTTATCATATTAACTATTTTATTTATATTTTGTGCGAAGATGTATTGAATATTTTCCTAAATATGTGACTATAAAGATTTCAATATTTGTTGCTATTATTTGTACCACAGGAATCCTTATTGTCAGCTCTCACTCTACATCTTGACGAGCATTGTCGCAGGAACGACTCGTTTGTAATCAACGCTAGCGGCACGTTGCTAGCGGCTGAAGAGGCATTGGAAAAGGTTTGAAACTTTGTCCTCATTATAACTAGCATTAATTTAAATATCAGGTCGATAAATCTAAAAATAATAGAAAATAGGGTAGATAGATCTCAAAATAAAAATAAGCCATTATTTGAGAAGATCTAATCATCTGCCAATTGATAATTAATTGGCATATAGCTCACTACGGAGGCTGCTAATTTATTTATGTGTTTAATTTAAATAGAATCAATTTAATAGCCAATCAAAATGACACTGCTCTGTGGTGTTTTAGTTTTGTATCTTCTACATTGTTACTCTTTTAGGCTATTTTTAAAGATTCTTCGACATAGAAGAAGGGACACAAGAGACGACCTATCTGCCCTGCAGTTCTAAGAATTAAACTCCACTTGCAGCCAGTCCTAAATTCAATTGAAACTTATTGATTGAATGATTATTCTGTTTCAGACTATTTTTAAAGTCATTGTGTTATTGATTAATTTATTAATATTTTTACTCTGTTGCGGACTAGTTTTAAAGGCATACTGTTATTGACTGATCGATTAATATTTTTATTGTTTCAGGCTAGTTTTAAAGGCATAGTGTTCATAGACATAGACGAAGGTTACCTGGAGACTTATCTACCCTGTAGTCCTAAGAACTACACTCCCCTAGCGACGAGTCCTAAGTTCAGAGCCGTCTCCTCACTGGAGAATGAAGTGTGTCTGTTTCCACTGGGCACCACGGACGAGATCTGTACGACAATTGCTCTTCACCTAGCCAACAATCGTCTTCACTAACGACAAGCTGTGCACTGGATTATGTCTGTGTTCTCCTGTGCATCTAGGGTGATTAGTACAACCTGTGCACCGGATAGTGCGCGTGTTCTTCTGTGCATCTAGGGTGATTAGTACAAGCTATGCACCGGATAGTGTGCGTGTTCTTCTGTGCAGCTACGGTGGATAGTGCAATCTGTGCACCGGATAGTGTACGTGTTCTTCTGTGCAGCTACGGTGGATAGTGCAAGCTGTGGATTGGATAGTTATGTGTTCTTCTTTCCAGCTACATGTAGAGTGATTTATGGCGTAATATGAAGTGAATGTCAGGTGTGTTTAATTATGTACAAATAGTTAGACTTGTGAAAAAGTTCAACAAGTTCTAGTTATGTGGCGCACCAGTTTTGCGTCTGCGTGTGAATCAATAGGTACGCAGTTTGAATCCTTGACTTTCCTGTAGATTTTTTTAAAATCTTCATTTTTTCCACATACATGTCAGCCGCATGTGTTTACATGGTTTCCTTTCTTAATTTCTGTTTTAGGTATTTCTTTGTAGTCTGCCATCCCACTGGCAAATAGTACCATTGCCATAAAGAGAGCACTAATGCAGCAAGCTCTGTTACGCGAGTAACCAGATGACATACTTTCAAGATGCGAACCTGACGTTAAACACGGCTGTTGCCTTTAACACATTGTATTTAGGCGTGTGTCAGAAATCAAAATTGTAAGAATGGTTTATATTTAGATTAAAGCATGGGGACATAATGGAAAGCCCTTACTTTACATTGCCCAATGTTTAAGTTTAAGGCACTGTTAATGTCTATGCCCATACAGATTTCACTTCTTCGAAATTCATCTGTCCTTGACTAATTTTGTACTGCTTTCAGTTGAGTTATTTAATATAGTTGTTTGTGCAATTTGATATCTCTAATATCGTCTTCAAGCAGTTAATTTAAGTGATATCGTGATTTATGGAAAGCCAGCTTGCTTTGCTGTTATTTTATGTCTTTGGTATTTGTAATTTTATAGCTAGTCTCAGTGTTGTTCTAGTTGTTTGTTGAGTGCAATTGTGAATGTATAGCAAGTCAAACTTATGTGCAATAGTGATATATGCACATATTATTATAAGGCCTAGTATTGATATATTTGCATTTTGTGGCTTAAATTTATTAATATGCTTTAAATATCATGTATTGCGATCATTCCTGGTTTATACTAGCACAATTGAGATTAAATATATTTATTTTAGCAAATATGTAATATACCTGTAACTTTAAAGACTTTCTTCGGAAGTATTCGGAAGTAAAAATTCATATTGATAAGTCCCTGCGTCATCAGATGGCATAACATTCATTTGAATTTTGACATCCCTTATAAAATCGTCGTCAGATGATGAAACAGACGTTAAACCGTATTGTTTTGTATTATGTTGTATTCATATTCACATTCTGTGCAGGACAAAAATTAGATCTTTTATTAATATCTATATAATTTTGTAACGGACTCTGCCTGCTGGCTCTTCCATGCGTCGTTAAATTTGTTATATCTGATGCACCAGTTATTGTGTATATTACAATCATGAGACTTATCTATTACATGTTATTTCAGTGGTGGCGCCACACCAGGGTGCACCAAGTCAAATGACCTGATAAAATGCCTCCGACCTGGTGTCCTACCTGGTGACCAGACCTTCCACAAGTAAAGACGGTCTGGCACCACCATTGATTATTATCAAAGAATTGCAGACATTTATTAATTTAATTTAATTATAGAGTTCATTATATGTTATAAAATATGAATTTTTGTTAAGATATTCTTTAAAATGTGTGCTGTTAACATAATGTTACATCATTTGTGTTTATGCAGTAAATGTTATTTTATAAATGTTAATTAGTGATATTCATTTGTTTTTCTGATATTTATTTTGATCTGCATAATTTTTTGTGTGGTGCTTGTATATAAGTAAGATTAATATGTGTGGACTTACGCATAAAAGGTAAAGGTACCATCGATTCGATACAGACTCCTAGTGCAAAGCTGATCCCATTTCTAAGTGCATTCAGCACAGGCTTATGCATACGCTACTTCAAATTACGCAAGTGCATATTAATTTTTGTATTCAGATAAGTAGTTTGAAAACCAGTATTGATCATGGATGCTAATAATATTATTAATATTAATCATAATAATATAGCCAACAGCTCTCTGAGTAAAGTTGCCTAGAAGTATTTTTAAGAGTCCTATACAACCCAGGCCTTAATGTTAAAGAATTATAGTCAATTAAAAGTAATACTAAATCAATTTGAGTATTAAGGATAATTACAATAATTGTCGTGGTAATAAGAGTAGTATACTGGTGTTTCGCAAGTCACATGCAGGTGTAATTCTGGTTGGCTGAGCCAATAGCGCAGTTAGTTAAGCATTTGGATCGAGTTCCAAAGGTTCTCGGTTCGAATCCCAGGGTTCATCCGTCACTGATGTAACCTCCCAGCTCCAAAACTGACTTTAAATTCTTAGCTCTTTCTTTCCAGAAATCTAGTTGCCGTAGCTTACGGCTCCAACATCTATACGAATGTTTCTTATGTTTTGCCGTTTAATTAGGTTGATACTATAGACCATAGAAATACTTAAATAGACACTAGAAGGTTCAAGCAATACTAATAATCCTTGCTCTCATGGCTTCATTAGTACACTTCGGATGTTGATATGTAAAACTTAAAATATGTTTAAAATGAAATTAATAAATGACTTAATGCAATCAAAAACATTACAACATTCATACAGAGTAATGTAAAAAGTCTAGAAATAAATAAATGACATCATTTATTAATTTCATTTTAAACATATTTTAAGTTATATTTATCAACATCCGGAGTGTACTAATGTAGGCATAAGAGCGCAACTTGTGATTGTTCTAGTGTATATATTACTAAATCTATGTTATAGATAGACGTTGCTGTTTTTGTATCGGACCTCCGTGAGTTTCTATGTCATATTCCTCGAATAATTTCAGTCTATCAGGTCATGTTGCTGTAATGTCCAGTCAGCTTTCTCCAGGTTATATCAAGCATCATCTTAGGCTTTCTTTTTTATTCAGGATTTTGTTAGTCAACATTAATGGTATTTATTAATTGATAGTTGGATAAGCGTAAGTGTTATGTATTGAATAAGTTAATTATTTTGTTATATTTTTATCTTAAGGCATATAGGCATATCATCGTATCATAAACATGTATGAGCTATGCGTAGTGTTATTGCCAGTGGCGTAACTACAGGAGCGGCCGGGGCATTGCCCCAGGGTCCGAGGGGCCATAGGGGCCCTGACCAGGAGCCCAATGTACAAGGCTAGGGCAGGCAGTGCAGCGAGCAAAAAAATGTCATCACTTCACTGTCACACCAAAAAAATTAGGGCCCAAATTAATTTCATGCCCCAGGGTCCTCTTTGACCTTCTTAAGCCACTGGTTATTGCTTAGTTAATTGAGGCTAAACTCTGTTTTATCTTGTAATATAAATTATGCCAAATTGTTTCTTGTTGTTGTGGTGATAATCGTGGAACTGCCTGTTGGCTATTAATGGAGCAAATTAATTTTTTGCAGTTAATGTTCGTCAGCAAGATTCACTGATACTTTTGGACATTTTCTTGAACATTCTGCTAATTTGGGCGGTAGTCATTAAATAAAAGTTTCTTCAAACTAACATTTTATAACCTAGTCTTTGGCATATTGAAATATCAAAGTCTGAGGTAGTCAATTTGTGAACTTCAATTAATTACCATTATTGAACCAAATTGCTAGTCTCCATTAAGAATATTATAAGTAGGAATGAATATATAAGTTAGAATATTATAACTTTGAAATCTTGGGCTTAGTATTTGCGGCGTTGTGCAATTTCAATCCGTCCTCTTGCAGTAGCCAACTTGTGATGCTGATAGAGTTTTATATTTTACTTGTGGATATTGAATAAACTTTTGTCTTGTGAGTAGCTTACTTGAATTATTTTTATTTGTATATAAATATGTACAATAGGCCTACATGTATGTAATATAGTAGAATACGAAATATACTGTGTGCAATTGTTTTTGGCATTATTTATTGTGTTTAAAATTTGAAATAATGAAGAAGTCCTGAGGAGAGATGGAGTACTAAGACATCTGATGAATATGTTAAGAAACAGAAAGAAAGGTTGGATAGGACATGTTTTAAGGGGAAGGGTTTGTTGAAGGAAGTAATAGAGGGTGGAATGGTTGGAAAGAGAGTCAAAGGAAGACCAAGAATAGGAATGTTGGATGATGTGATGAATTTTATTAAATAGTAGAGCATGAGAGCCGGTAGTAGTAATCACTTAGTCTGCAGGCAAGCGCTACCAATCACGCTGGGCAAAAAGTTGATGGTTATGCTTAGAGTAATTATGTCTTATTCTTTGATTAAATTTTTCAAATTATTTCATGTTATTCATTCTGGGACTGCTTTAGTTATATGTATACATAGTTATGTATTGCATGATACTCATATGATGTATTATATGTTATATACAAATACAATACAATACAAAAAGGACCTGTTATAACTCTACTATATACAACGTATCTCAGAAGCGTTTTGAAAAGTAAAGAAAAAAGTAGACTAGCCTACAGTAGGCCACACACAATGTAGTAAGATTTTCGCAAGTTGGGAATTTAAGCGACCAATTGATCAAGTACACAAGAATCATTGGGGTGGACTACCTCATCCATCACTGTAATATCTGCGTTAGCCGGCTCTTACAAGACACTTTCAGGTTTTTTATTGATCTATTCTTATATCCCGGACTCAACAGAGGTAGACTACCGGTCAGTCTCTGATAGTATCCTTTGGTACGTAAACAGACGTAAATTTTAGGTTTACAGCTTTAGCCCTTACTAAATATTTCAGGCGTACAAGGTTTGTGTGACATCCTATATGGCAGAAGGGAGGGATGGATATGATGTACTGCGAGAATGCCCTGTTCTGGTAGGATATACCTTTACTTTTAATTCAGATTTCATTTGAATGATTCTTGTTGAGATATTATTATTTTGTTAATTGCACAAATTTGTTACATTATTAATTACTGCACTAGTTATATTATAATTGTTGGCTGCTACTACATAAATCAACAATGGCTATGAACTATGATTCAATGATTTGGAGATTTGAAGTAAGGTTGGATTGTTTTTATGTTACTATAAAGTTGCTGATAAAAGCTACTACTTCTATTTTAAATATTAATTGTACATGTATGTTATACTTGAAAGATTTTCATGATTATAATATAACATGAGTATTTTAGATTGATCTGTTTGAATAGTAAATTAGCTGCCTAATTTGTTGTTATTGTTTTACCTGTGGTGTAAATACCATTGTGGGTCTCAATAGAAACGATTCAATTTGTTGCCCGGCCACTCGGGATCGACAAGATTGAAATAGCCACTTTAGCAGATCTACCTCATTAAACCTCTTCTCAGCGTTTGAGAGCCTCTGCCAGAGCAAAGATGTCTCTCGCCGATCCCGGGTATGCAGCGCAATGTGTCTGCCTTTGCCCTTTATGGAATCAGCTCCATCGGGATCAATCATTTAGTTGATTGATTGATTGATTAATTGATTAGGTGAATGAAGAGGATGGTCCTCAGCTGAATACAATCGTAAAGAATCACTTTGCCTCGGTTAACTTTGCATCAGGAGATGATGCACCTAAGTATCAACATTGGCAGAGCATTATCTCTAGTGCTAAGTATGTTTCTCTATCTACATCATAAATCATTGTTGCAGTTGTCTCGGAGTCGGACACTTAACCGATGGCGCTACAGTCTCAGCACATCGGCTAAGTGTTTGACTCTGATTTTATATGTTCAAGGTTCGAATCCCAGGGCACACTGATGTAGCCTTTAGGTCACTAATCTGAATGTTAGATTTTGCTTTAAATAGGTACATCTTAAATATTTAACTCTACCAATGTTGCTCTACAGTTGAATTTATTGAAGATTTCTATGAAATTATATTTCATTTATGATCGATATTCGTCACATTATATCTCGCTTTCTCTTCGGTCTATGCTTTGGTAAGTGTGTTTCTGTTGGTATAGAACTGCTTGTAGCTGCATAGTCTGTCTGAGACGTCCCTGACATCGCCTTCGGGTGAGGAACCGGACGTTAAATCTTCATTGTATTGTATTGGATTGTATTATATAAATTTGCATTTTATATTATTATTTATTTTACATATTGTTTTTCTTATTACGTAATTATTATTTTGTAATCCCTGTTTTGTTAATCACAGACGCAAAGCCCTGATAGCCACTATGATCAGCCAGGAAGCAGCCCCTGCTGAGAGGATTACTGCCGCAGTGGAAATAATGAAATCTGGCTCCGCCCCTGCCCCTTTTGGCCACGCCTTCGCTTTGTCAAACCCCGCCCAGTCACCCAACCGTTGGCAGACTGCAAAGTCCTCAGTGTGTGAAAGAAAGCGAGCTATGATTCATGCAGTAGAGAGACTGCAGGCCAAAGCTCTCTCAGCCCAAGGGTTGAGGGTCGTATCAAAACAGTGGAGGATTAAAATATTATTGAACAATCACTGCGAGGCTGCGGAGCTGCTTGGTACCTGGATGACCCCTCTCTCCACCATTGACGAAAATAAGGGAGATCAGCACCACGGCTGGGTGAGCAACAACTGGATTACGATATTTATTTATGTTAGAAATACTGATGGCATGTTCTGGTGAGAAAGAGGACGTTAAATCCTCAATCATTTAAAAAAGATTATGAGTCATTTCAAAACATTTGAAGATTAAGATAGTATTGATTGATATTGAGGTTTCTGATACTGCCTTCAAGTAGGAAATAAACATAACATCATCAATCAGTCCAAAGATGAAGGATCATATTATTTCATACGATCTTATAAATACAAAAATTAATATATAAAACATTGCTGTTTTTCTTATGAAAAGATGTAAAATAGTAAAGATCGTAAAAAGTTTCTTAAAGATTTCATTGTAAGAGTGCGTAATCTCTGGATTGATATTAGAGTCTCAAACATTGGTTCTGGTGATAAAACAGACGTTAAATTCTCATTTTGTTTTGCCATTTTGTTTGATATTTGTTACTGATAAAATTTTGGTTTAATTTTTTTAACATTTTTTGAAATCTCTGATAAAATTATCGAGAATTAATTGGTACAACTGTATATTATTCGCAAGTGCTGTATTGTGCTATATAGTCTTGTGTGGTGAAGGCATGATGAAGGAGATTTTTAAAGGAAAGTTTGATGGAAGAAAGGGACGAGGACGAAGCCGTATATAGGAATGTTGGATGATTTAAGAGAAGGTGGAATATATGATATTATGAAACGAAAAGCAAGCGATAGAGAGTTATGGAGGAATTGGACTCTCAGGACCTGCCACTTGGCAGAGCACTAGATAGATAGATAAGATCTTTTTATTATAGTGGGGCAAGTAATATGTGTAAAGTTAAATTTTTTGGTAGCGAAAAAGTTAAATTTTGTGGTAGCGGAGAATTGTGTGTGTTCAATTGTTTAGTGAAAGAGTTTAATCGTTATATTGAAATTGAGCGAGTTGGTTATTAATTAACGAAAAGAAAATCATGACATTAAATTCACCCAAATCATGATATAATTATTCTGATTTTGAGCACTGCTTTTATATTTAAATTTCTTAGTCTCAGTGCAGAGAAATAATAATTGTTAGTACTGCATCGATTGATTATATTACCCTGTGATTTCGCATGGATTATTTCGCATTGGTCATGAGGTCGCGGGTTCAAAGTCCAGTGAAGACCACGAATTGTAAGCCTTGACAAGCTACTTTACTCTCCATTGCTATAATAACAATAAGTCGGTGTACATTTTACCATGACACGCTCTAATAACTGCAACTAGCTAAGCCAAATTTGGAAACGAATCCCGGCTATCTCGCCATCTGGAGAGTATACGCTATTATTATTATGCACAGTAATTCTGTGTATCGGTTCTCATGAAGTTTTAGTTGTTTGGTTTTCATATTATAGTATGTCTCAGCAGGAAAACTCAAAAAGTTATCTTCTGGTCAGAGGATATACTTTCTCTCTTACTGTTAATTTGTTGCGTGCATATTTGTTGTGGATATTTATTTATTTATTTTGTAACTCCATGGTGTAAATCAGTGTTACAGGGATCACCTAGAATTCACGTTCAGAAAGTTTCAGTCGTATAGTTGTATATATATATACTGGGGCAGTGGCGGATCTAGGATTGTTTTAGGGAGGTGCCAAGTATATGCATTCTTATTATGGGGCAGCCAGGAAAAAGAG
>JAQFZF010003584.1:0-11237 GCA_034695365.1 Enchytraeus norvegicus
GCATTACAAAAAATTATTAAAATTAAAATTTTATCATTTTTCATTTCACCATTAGCATATAACTATCAAACATTTAATGTTATGTTTGTAGTATTAAATATAACCATCATGTTATGTATACTTGTATGTATATGTATGTGTGCAATTATGTGTATGTGTGTGTGTATGTAATATGTATGTATGATTTTGTGTACGTATGTGTGTAGGCCTATGCATGTGTATATGTATTTATGTGTGAATGTATGTGTGTATTTATATGTGAATGTATGTGTGTATGTATGTGTGTACGTATGTATGTATGTATGTGTGTATGTGTGTGTGTGTAGGCTGAATGTCCTAAGATCGCTGAGCTCATTATGGTCGGTGAGTATTAAATACTTGAAATATCCTATACAATCATTCCTAATGTTGGCCGTGTTGGATCCAGCAAACATAAGAATAAACCAACCGAAGGATGCACGTGTTTCGTAGAAGCCGACTAACATGTATAGTCACTGGAACAGAATACTTTGAGTATTGATGAAGTTAGGAATACCGTTGTCCAAAGCTCTTCTCTAGAAAAAAGACTGATATTCTATCTGATTCTAACTTACGTTCTACTTTCAAGGGCAGTAATACGGCTGACTAACTGGGCGAGCAACAACAACTTGGTTTACGGGTTAATTGCAAGTTACAGTGATGTTGTTGTTGGATATCGCTTCTGAGATCTAGTTAAGCAATTTAATTAAGTACGATTGATTACAGCTTATTGATTAAATGATTGATGGGAATAGCGATTGATTCTCTAATTGATTGATCGATAAATTGCTTTATTGATTAATTAATTAATGGGTATATAAACCAATCAATGAAGATTTGACGTCCGGTTCCTAAATTGACCCTGAGGCGATGTCAGGGAAGTCCCAAACGGAATGTGCACCTACAGACAGCTTCAAACCACCTGAACACTCCTGCAAATTTATATGCAGAAGAAAAAGCAAGATTCTAAACACAGTAGGCCTACAAGTCCGTTATCATACGTCCAAAAAGAGTATCGATTGATTAATTAATTGATTAGTTGAGAGATTGATTGATTGATTGATCGTCAGGTAACCCAGTGTACGAGAAGCACACAGAGAATGGAGATTGGACCACCATAGTATCCAATAAGATCAAGTCTCTCAAGAAACTCGACGGTTTGTTTTTATAATAATAGAGCATGCTCCTAATCTCAGCAGATGGTAAGATAGCCAGGGTTGTTTATACATTCGGCTAGCTAGTTGTAGTCTCCAGGGCGTGTCTTGGTAAATGTACACCGACTGCTTGCTGTCGTAGCAATATAGAGTCAAGCAGCTTGCTAAAGCCTTACAACTCAAGGGTCTGCAAAACTGGGTTTGTAATGCAAGCTTACATCGATCATCTACAATGATATCAAGCACTTTTGATATTTTTGTTTTTCTTTATTTTTTATGTTGGTCGAATATGTACCTGGTAAGTCCCATGTTGAGCTGAGTTCTAAGCTATAATGGGGCAAGATAGGCACTTTTGATAGATTTCTATATTTAGCGCAAAGCTCGGTGAATCATAGCGAGTTTATCATACCTAAATCAGGTAAAAAAAGATTGATATCATTTAATGTTCAAGGTTGAAAGATTGATATCATTTAATGTTCAAGGTTGAAAGATTGATATCATTCAATGTTCAAAGTTGAAAGTTTGATATCATTTAATGTTCAAGGTTGAAAGATTGATATCATTTAATGTTCAAGATTGAAGGATTATTATCATTAAATGTTCAAGGTAAATTTCTTTATCCTCGCCCTATACGTGCCTATTGATGTTTGTTTTCTGTAGAATTATTTACTCAATAAATTCAAATATTCGGTTTATATAGTTAAATTTATTTCCCAGTTACAGCCTTGAGCAAGTTGTTTATTTAGAGAAGCCTTGGTGTACAGTTGTACATCCATCTCAGTACATGCTCTGGCTCATGGATTTAATGAATAGACCAACCGGCAACTGCATGTATTTTGTAAGAGACGACTAACGCATATACTGCAGTCAAGGGCAGAGTAGTATATGCCATGGCTTCTGTGTGCTACACATTTGGTCGCTCAAATGCCTGACTTGCGGAGGCCTTGCCACATCGTGTGTGGCCTATGACATGGTAGACTATTTTGAGCTTCAACTTTCCAATAAGCGCCTCTGAGATACCTAATATATAGAGGCGCTATATATATATATCATTTTGCAGTATAATGTAGCGATGAGAGACTCAGCTATACTCAACTATTGTGTGCAGGTATACCCATCATCAGAGAAGATGTCGAAGATGACTAATAATCTAATAGGCCCTATAAGCCTAGGAGTTTATAGGCCTAGGAGGTTATAGGCCTACGAGGTTATAGGCCTAGGAGGTTATAGGCATTGATGGATATATAGGATTAGACCTACAGATAACTGTTCATGAAGCACTAGTTAAACTAAATAAAGTATCTATTATGGTCCAAATTATTAAGACTATGATCGCCTCCGTCCCTTAATGACATACCTAGCGAGAGAGGAGAGAGAGAGAGAGAGAGAGAGAGAGAGAGAGAATTCGTGTTTTTGAATTGTTTTAATGTGGACTAAATTTAATGTAAAGGATGAAGCAAATTACATTTTATACAAGATAGAAATAATCAAAATTATTATAGAATTATTTATCCATGTGTAATGGCTGGGCAGACCTCTTGACAATGGGCTATGATGTCTTCTAGGAATAAAATAATTCCTTTGTTAAAATACTAGACCTACAGAATTAAGTATATTCACTAATAATATTGGATTGTTACCAATAGGACTCTTAAAAAATATATAAAATGTGACTATTGATTGTTAATGCCACCTGTACTCTTTCTGTTATATAAACAATTAAATATATAAACTTGCTTTATTTTTCATTAAGCTTAGAAGAATTTTCCGAACTGGCACCGTCACGCTCGAGTATAGAACAAACGAAAGCTGTTCGTAGTTGTTCGCCAGATACGTTCGACGTCTGTTTTCGTATCCAAGGATACTGTAAAGATGAAATTCTGCTGGGACTTGAACCTGTAACGTCCTGCTTATCAAGCAAGCGTGCAACCGACTCGGCTAGTCAATCAAGTAAACGTCATACAAGTGCTCAACTTAGCGAATTTCTATAGCAGTCGCTCACTTTGTACTTATTGCTTCTAAATAACCGACCCAGGCAGGACTGAGCGGCTTGGTTGACCCGTTGTACATCCGAGATTTTATGGTTTTGAAGCCTGAACTTTGACAAAAGATATTAACGCGTTAACCATTGAGCCACCGAGACCAGTTAACAAAATCCCGATTGCATTGAGTAGTGGGTAACAAGCTTGCTCGATAAGCAAGAGGTCACGGGTTCGAGTCCCAGCCGGGTCTGTCTCTGACAGTATCCATAGATACGTAAACAGACGTTAAGCTTATTTCAGCTTTTGCGCATACATATTTTAGCGTGCCGTATATCGGATAGGCCCGCGAAAGTTAAGAATTATCCCACCAACAACTGCTCGTGTTTTGTTATAGCACTTCACAGAAAAGCACATTTTCCCTTTGTCACGAAAAACTAAAAAAAACACAGAAAAAAGAAAAATGACAACGCTGCATTGTAGTCAACTAGCACGTTTACTTAGGAAATAAATTATAAACCACCTCAGAAACCCATAACTTTACTTGAACGAAGGCACCATTGTGGGAAATAGGCAAAGCCTATATGATGAGACCGACTTGTTGGGTTGATCGATGGTGGGTTCACTTAATATAGAGCGAGACAGTCTTGAAGGGTATTTTGCTTTAGATCTGCTGTATGGTAGTATTCTGGATAGATACCAATCAGTTGATTGATTGATTGATATATCTTTATCTGACGAATTAATGAATTTTCTATTTGAGGACATGTGTATTTTCTATCCGGGTACTTGCATGTATATTTTTATACGAGTACTTGCATGCAGTTTCTATCAAGAGTATTTGCATGTGTTTTCTATTTGAGGTCTTGGATGTATTTTCTATCTGAGTACTTGCATGTATTTTGTATTGGAGTACTTGCATGTATTTTCTATCTTAGTACCTATCCGAGTACTCGCATGTATTTTCTATCTTAGTACTCACATGTATTTTCTATCGGGAGTACTTGGATGTATTTCTATTGGAGGTCTTACATGTATTTTCCATCTGAGGTCTTGCATGTACTTTCTGAGGTTTAAAGTATATTCTCTATGTGAGTACTTGCATGTATTTTCTATCGGAGTGACTTATTCGTTATTTCTCATCGGAGGATTAAGTGATTGCAATAATTCGGGATCATCGACATAGGTTGATGGTGTGGTCATGAATGAGCAAAATAGCAGTTTGTTGGAATTTAAGAAGTTATCGGATTGTCTTTCTTGCACAGACTGTTTGAGACGTCTCAAACATCAGCTTCGGGCGATGAACCAGGCATAAACCCTCATTTGCATCACGCAAAAGATTTACATTGATTATAATCACACATTTTTTCATATTCCTATGTACCATAACAAACTTGAAATCACTTAACACTTCTTTTAATTAACGAAAATTTAAAAACGAGAAAGTAAAATATCCAAAACAAGTAAGCAAATTGCTTCTCAAAGTTCCTTAACAAAACAATAAAAAGGGTGGTTCATCAAATGTACCAATGCTTAGAGCGAAATACACGAGAAAACTTGCAGTCTCTTAGCACCAGTAAATCTGAAAACCTGTATTAGAAATTGTCCCTTTAAGAAACAAAGATGCCATCAGCACATTTTATAAAGATTTATCGGCTAGCTTTTGTTGTAAGACTACAACTTAAATAATTCCTGCTCTTCTGCCATTTGATGGAATTTTTCAGAGATTACCTCAGACTTCTAATACCACGTGTCGATATGTTAATCGACAGGAGCCAGAAGAAATTAAATATCCAACGAGCATATACATAAATAAAAAACACTATAATGCAGTAACACAAAACAAAAATTAATGCAGTTAGAACAGCTGTCTCGATTGAGATGATCAACATAATAACAAAACATGCAGGTATATACTGAACATAAATTTCAGAATTTGGTTGATAAACTGGATGGTCGTAAGAAAAAGCAGACCAACGACCAAAATAAATAATTTTTGTTATTCGCAAAATATTTTCAAAACTGAACTGACGGAATACAATTTTTGACCAGTATTGTAGAACACCATTATATCTAATAAATACCAATAAAATATTACCAATAATGTGAAAACAATTTAGAAATATTGTTGAAATAAACACCATTTTTGACCATATTTCTGATGGTCTTTAGTCCACTTTTGCATACGACTATTCAACTACAAGTCCCTCACTGTTTAAATGCACTTAAAATAGCAACAAGACTATAATACGTAATCAAACCATGAGCACACATTGTACATTCTACCCATGAAAATATTCAAACATTAATACTTAAGTGAGCACCAAAAACAAATATTCGTCGCATTGCACATCAACAGCTTCCAATAGCTACATACTTACATCAATAGCAATATTGAAATCCCGTTTCTATTTTTAGAAACTACGAACTAGACACTTAAAATTTGTTGTATGAAATCTTAAAATCTATAAAATCTCTTGGTCCGACAGACCAAATCTTAATTAAACAGTTTCAGCTTAACAATATGCTTAGTATTAAATGTTACGAGCGAGTTCAGCTGTACAGTATCAAAGGTTACGAGCTGAGCGGAGGACTCTTCAATAGATCTACAGGTAGTAGAGACGGTCGTAGAGAGTTGGCTGGGCCTCTCTGTGTAGAGTCTGTCCCACGAGGAACGCTAGCTTGTGAGCGTACTGGCATGGAGCTGGTACACGAATGGTTCCCTGCACACACACAACAGGACACCATTAGCAGTGGCATAAGCATTATCAATAACATGTGAGAGTACTAGCACACAAATGGTTCCCTGCACACACTACAAAGCACACGTTAGCAATGGCACGAGTTATTGCAATAACATGTGAGGGTACTGGCACACAAATGGTTCTCTGCGCACACAACAAAGCAATGTTAGCAATGGCATGAGTTATAGCTATAGCATGTGAGCGAACTGGCACACAAATGGTTCCCTGCACACACAACAAAGCAGTGTTAGCAATAGCACGAGTTATAACAATAACGTGTGAGCGTTCTGGCACACAAAATTAATGGTTCCCTGCATACACAATAAAGCATTGTTAGCAATGGCAAGAGCATTAGCGAGAACATTTGAGTGTACTCAGACGGCACACGAATGGTTCCACACACAACAAAGCACAGCTAGTGTATAAACAATAATCGTAACATAACTGAATTACACGCGTCTCTGCAGTAGCGGAAGTAACACTTTGTTAATTTCATTGCAGCAACAAAATTTAAGTACAGAAACTAGGCAACAAATTGTCACAAAATAAAGTACAAAATAAGTGAAAGTATAAAAAGTTAAAAGTACAAAAAAATTAAGTACAATATAAATAAAAGTTCAGGTACAGAATATGCAAAAGTACAAAAAGAATTACAAAATAAGTAAAAGTACAGTGACGACGAGACGTGACAGTGTTATAGAAGTACATACCGGCCAGTTGTAGTAGAGATGGGTGAGCTTGTAGGCGAGACGCTGCTGCTGGATGGCCTTGAGGGCAGAGTTGTCGTAGATGACGTTGTAGTTGGTGGGACTCACGGTGCCCTGGCGCACTGACTGACTGATCAGGAAGAAGTCATACCTACACAACACAATACAGTACAACACAATTAAGTACACAAGTGCAATACACACAACCGTGTATACACAATTACACAAAGAACTTTGAAAGATCTAAACAAAGTACATCATAAACATAATCAACAAATGCCCAGAAACTTTGTATAAACTGAACTAGTACAAATAAAAAAATATCATACCAAGTACAGTTCTAATCTGGAAACATATTTATTAAAAAGTCACATGTATCAATCAGTAACTTTAGAATCTTGACACCAAAGTCTCAGGCCATCATTGCGAAGTGAAGGGTTGGGTAGAGTAGACAAACGTAAAAAATTCACAACTATGTAACAAAGAATTCACAAGTATCAATACTTCCAATCAGGAAACATTATCAAGAAGTAACCAGTATCAATCATAATAAAGAAGTCATCAGTATCAATCAATCAATCAAGAACTTTTATAGTGCAATCTTAATAGAGTCTCGGAATCTCTCATGGAACAGTAGAGCAGCCCAATCTGTCATATGCCACAGACGATGCAACAAGACCTCTGAAATAACAAGTAACGAGTAGTAAAGCGACTCACCACTTGGGATGAGTGACATCAGCGTCGATGACGGTGCCGGGCGGTGGGTTGGTGATGCCGCGTTCAGTACGAGCAAAAAACCTCGAGTTGATCCTCTTCTTCACGATGATGAATGAGAACTTGGGACTGTAACACAAACAAAGCACAACATAGCACACATTGTAAGAAATAGTAACGTTTTCACACAGTTTACATGTAAAAATATGTAAACAAACCAAACGTCAACTTCCGACCGAAGGTGACCACGTGATCAAAAACCAGCCCCAAGTTTACTGCAAGCACAAAGAATCCTTGAAAGTAAAACTAGAAAGACACTAACAGCACTTCAACCCAAGTTTACTGCAAGCACAAAGAATCCTTGAAAGTAAAACTAGAAAGACATTAACAGCACTTCAAATTTCACTTTACTTTTGCAACTTCAATAAAAACTTTACTAACTCCGTACAAAAAGTACAAATTAAGTTGGTCATGATAATGAAAGAAAAGTTGAGTAATTTAGGAAAGTAGAAGAAAGCAAGTGGGAGGACCACAGGAAGTCGTACTCACGCATATCCGGGCTCGATGGTCTTGAAGCTCTCCAGTATCTGCTTCACCTCGTACTTAGACACCACCTGCACCTGTCCATCTCCAACACCATCACGGTAAGCTATGATGGTACCAGGGTAGCGTCCATTGACCTTCTTGTAGTGCCTGATAGCGTCTGTACACAATCAATCAATCACGGTAGGCAATGATGGTGCCGGGATTGCGCCCGTAAACATTCTTGATCTACACACGTACAATCAATCGATTACAGTCAGATAAGACAGTGCTGGATGTACACACACATACACATCACCACAGCATAAATGTAATAGTGAACTACATGTACAATGTACTATTGTAGGCCTATTTATTGTATTGCAAGCCCTGAAGAATAGACAATTTAATTAATTGTGTCAAGTAACAAATATTAAAGCAACCAAAGTACAGTAAAAATTATGCGCAGCATTCGCTGAAATAAAAGCAAAAGGTGGAATACCATACTCGTTAAAGAAACATGGACACGGAGCTGACCCTGAGCGATTTTAGCACACAAGAGACAAGTCATTTATCCGACAGTGAGGTCGCAAGGCCCATTTAACTACACGTTCACTAAAGTATTGTATATTATAGCTAGCACAGTAGAACGGATGTGTCCACTCACCGGACATGAACACGTTGAGCGTGTCGACGATCTCTTGCTGCTCAGACTGCGGCACACAGCGAGAGTAGTAGCGTGTCAGGCCCTTGTTGAATGACGCCACGAACGCTCCCACTGAACGACCCTTCTTGGACGAGTCGTGATAGCAGTCGATGCCAACCACCATCAGGTCACTGATCTGTACAAGTACATAATCAAGAACGAGTAACCATCTGGGTTAACCATCATTGTCAACAGATCCTAGCACTCCTGTGTAAGATGATAAAATCTACATTGTGAACATAGAAATATAAGTACAATAAAGAATTACAAAAAGCATGAAACAGTGCAATAAAGAAGCACCAAAGCATTCAGCACAATGAAGAAGCACCAAGTATTAATCAGCACAAAGCAGAAGCACCAAAGTATTAAGAACAAAAAGAAGCACAATTTAATAAGCAGCACAAGAAGCACCAAAGTATTCAGCATCACAATGAATTAGTACCAAAGTATTACAAATTAAGCACAAACCAGTATCAAAATATCCATAAAACCATCTCAATAAATAAATCACACAAGTACTAACCGGGACTTGTAGGTTCCAGATTTCACCGCCCATCTTACAATTCATCTGAATGGCTATCTTGCTAGCGACAGAGGACAACATGTTGCTCTTCATTAGAGTCCTAGCGACAACCACCTGACTGGGCACTGCACAACACACAGTTAACACAACATATTATTGGCTCCATCATATTCAAGCGAGTAATGAAAATTAAGATCCATTGATGTAACGGTATATATATCTCCAGTCCATTTTACCTGCACATCGATAAATAAAGTACAAATTAAACATGTTCACTCCATATTCAAAGTTCTAGGAATTCAAATTAAATTAATAAGATCTCAAATCAAATCGCGGTTTAACGTCCGGTTCATCATCTGACGACGTATCAGGAACGTCAAGAAGTGATCAAGGGTCGAATCACAGGTCAGTTAACAAAAGACAAACCATGGGTGCCTGGAAGGCGGATCGCTTCAAAACACATTTCAGCACAAGATGCAGCAAAAAATAGTGCAAAACAATATAACCAATACGTAACAAATGATAGCACATTAAGGTTATCTGTTGGAAGCTCTTACCAGGATTCTCGATGCAGCAGAAGGTCTTGATGGCGTTATAGCGGTCGGCTCTGTTACTGGGCACGATGCACACGACGATCTGCACAGAGCTGTTCACCTTCTCCCTCAGAGCCTTCAGGTAGGATGCGTTGCTGTCATCAGGTAGTACCACGCTGTACAACATAGCATACAGTGAGTGTACAACAAGTGTATCATAGTGTACAGCTGTCGTCATAGCATACAATGAGTGTACAACAAGTGTATCATAGTGTACAGCTGTCGCCATAGCATACCGAGTGTACAACAAGTTTATCAGTGTACAGCTGCCATCATAGCATACAGTGAGTGTACAACAAGTGTATCATAGTGTACAGCTGTCGTCAGGCAGTACAACGCTGCACAACAGTGCATGAAGTTGCATATACAACAGCTTGGTGTACAACATAGGACACAGGTGTGTACAACTTGTACACAAGTGCAGTGTCCATAGCACAGTGTGTGTACAACAAGCATCAGCGAGTAAAACAACAGCCATGTCATTTGACAACCTGCAAGATCCAGAGGTCAACAAGACCACGTGCAAGTGCAGGAAATAAAGTACGAGTCCTGCATAAAATCAAATCTGATAACTTGATTTAAATTTATTAATTTATTATTTCAAATTCCAAAGTGACAACATCTGCATAGCGCTAAACTAGATTATAAAAATACAAATCATTTATATATAAGCTCAATTAAGTTCAAGAAGCCGGTACTCGCGCTTCGCATTTGTACCGGTGCAGAAGTCAGTACACTAATAATTTATCAAAATACAATTGAGCACAAGATTCTGGTACTCCTGCCTCGCAACTAATAGAAGCTAGTGCACACAAGTAATCAATCAAGTACAATAAAGTACAAACTACAAGCCGGTACTCACGCCTCGCACTCGCGCACACTGACACCTGTAGGGGGACAGATCCTGCCCAACATGTCCACCAGCTCTCCCGCCAGTCTCTTGTCCCTGTCATTCACGATCACGACCCACTTCTCCAGGTTGATCGGCGCAGTGAACTTCTTGTTTTTCATCTCTCTTGACCAGTCAGCATTGGCAGCGTTGTAGATCAGCTGTGCACAACAAGTATCAAAAGTACAATTAAAGCTCTTCTTTCACATCTGACTCGCTTTCTGGTGATAAATAGAACTTCTATTGCTCGTGTTTTAATTCTCACGCATAAGTCTTATGCTTGAATTCTCACTGCATCTTTAGGATTGTATTTATGTGTAACAAGGAAACAGTCAGAGACAGATCCGTTGGGTCTCAAACCCTTTGCCTCCAGCTATCAGATGCTAGCAAATGCTCCGCAAACTAGACCATCTAGAAGTAACAAGTACAAAGTTCAATGTATATGGATGGTCGTATGCAAAAGCGGACTTAAGACCATCTGAAATATCGTAAAAAATGGTGTTTATTTCAACACTATTTCTAAATTGTTTTCACAAAATTGAAAATACACCCTGTCCCAATAAAATCGTGACAATTCAAACGCTTATATCTCTAACATGGATTTACCGATATCTGTAATATTTCGCTTGCATGAAGTAGGATGGTGTGGAAATATTACTGCCAAATTTCAAGCCATTTGGTGGTCAAG
>JAQFZF010003585.1:0-11236 GCA_034695365.1 Enchytraeus norvegicus
TGCCATCGCTATTAGAATAAGCTTTGTTAATTTGTTTTTTCCGATTTTTTCGTAGAAACTCAGTAACTTTCTCATTTATAAATATTTTTCGACCAAATTTGCAGGGTAGATGTCAATAATCCTCCTCTAGAAGTCTGTAAAATATTTTTTAAAAATATTGAGTTTTGACTAAATTATTGAGATTTCGTTAGGGGTTTTTTTTTTACTCACCCTGTATATTTGTATATTTTTGTATAATTAATATAGTCTCAGTTGGATACCAAAGTCAGTAACACGCTCATTTTACATTTAAAAATCTTTCTTTTAATTTCCATAGATGTCAGTGTTACGTGTTTACGGTTTTCCTTTCTAAGTTTCTGTTTTTGGTAAGGTATGAGTCTAACGTCTCACTGATTAATCATATCTATGCCATAAAGAGTGCATTAATTCATTAACGCTACACTATTAACCAGTACTGGTATCGTCATATTATTCTTGTAGTCTGACCTGGGTTTGAGCCCATGAGACTTCAATCATCTTACGCTTCAGCGCACCACGCTAATCACTAGACTACCGCCGGCTTGCTCGTTAAGCAGTATGTCACTTGTTCGAATCCCAGTCGGGTCCGTTTCTGACAGTTTCTTTCGATACGGAAGAAAACACTAAACTTAGCTTTACTTTTTTTTGTATTGAGGGCCAACTAACTTCAAGAGCGGAAAGCTCCAGGTTCGTAGCCGATTACGACAGTATGAGTTAAAGTAGGCGTATATTCCTGTATTTAATATATTTACAGCAAAGGAAATATAATAATACAGCTAGTATTAATTGAGATGTTTTTTCACTTGAGAACTGCTGTATATAGAAAGATCTGATTGTGCTGGACGACGTACATAGAGCTCTAGCTCTGGACTCTCTCAGCAACTCTCATCCCATATATCAGCCTGTTAGAAACCCTGATGAGATCAGAGAAATATTCGACGCAATCACATATTCAAAGGTGATAACTTCTACACTCCTTCACAATTTTCTGTGCTCTAAAAAATATTATTTATTTATTCATTTATTATTCGTCATCATGCACACAATTATATCATTTACACAATATACAGTAGGCCTACATATAAAACAGTGTTCGTGGGATTATGGTATGATGGACAAAGTAACCACAGGCCTTGCAGCACTATCGTGACACTTTAAAAGCATCGAATTGTTAAACATGCGGCTTAAGCCTTGAAACTTAGTGTGCAAATGATGCAAAAGCAAAATTTACAAATAAAACATGCATAGTTTGTCATATTAAAACAGTTATATCGGAAATATTAATTTTATGCAGATGTATTGTATAATACATTTAGACAACTAGACGTGCATCATAATATGCAGATTGTCGGCTAAAGACCTCCATCTCCTGGAAGACAAAATTAGTTACTTTAGAGACGTAATTATCAATTATTTCTGAAAATATTAACAACTAACTATTCACACTTATGTGTTTCTCTACGAATTCACTCAGAGGCAGTTTAAAAGCCAAAGTTACCTTTGTCGCCATGGAAATGGAAGGAATTATTTTAAAATGACTGATAGGATGTGGTTTAATTTAACTCCCCAAAGTCCAGTTGTTAAGAGGGTTAAATCTCAGACCGAGCTTAAATTTCAGGAGCTGTTGGAATAGCTGATCGAACAGCTGATCGTTTTTCAATTCAGTTTAAATTATTTTTACAATTAGAAAAAGTTATTTAATTCAATTATAATTATTAGAATGAATTTTTTTATTCATTCACCCCTGAACAAGGGCCCCCATCCCCCCCAAGCTCGTTGAAGCGCATCTCCAAAAAAGTCGAAAATATGATGGCTTTCCCCTCCCCCAAGCTCTTCATTCTAGGCAGTCACAACTTCCCCCTCCCCCAGTCTTAGTCATGAAGCGAGCCGCTCCATCATACCCCCGTCCAACGGTGGCCCCTGTCCCTAGGATAGATTGGAAAAAATAGGAGAATGGTCTAGGCAACATTGTGACCTTGTGTGAGATTGCCGGAATGACAGCATTGTGACCTTTTGTGAGATTGCCGGAATTGTTTCTTTCAGAACAAAGATTTATTTGGATCATTTATTTCATTTGTGTAATTTTCGTGACCTGATTATTTTGAGCCAATAAGGATGCGGCCTGAAGGTCCAAACTATCGAAGTGATCCTTAGAAATAAAATCTGGCTATATTTTGACAAAAACTAACAATGTATTTAAGGTCGATCTAGGAGTAAGCTCAGGCTAAATAACCTTCTCATATAGCTTTAGGTTGTTAAACTCGCTCTCAATCAATCAATTAGGATTTGGCGACCTTATCCTCGTCCAAAGGCAATGCCAGAGACGTTGAGCGCGAATTAACTAAGAAGGGAACTAGCATGTGAGTGCTCGATATTGTCATGTGTGATGTGTGATGATAGCACTCCATTAGTTGTTGTTGTTGTTATTTGCGTTTCTGACATCATCCTTGGATGAGGAAACTGGCGTTAAACATTTATTGTTATTATTATATACCGTATTTTTTATGCCCGGAGTGGTATACGACCCTGGGCTAAAATAAGGTGAAATAGATTTTATTACATTAGAAAAAGAAGTACTCTGGTACTCTGGAATGCCATGTCGATAAAAGTGCCGCGGAAGCGTATCGCGTTGCAGTGTTAGATTGCCATGGACAGCCTCTGTCGCAGAAAAGTCTTTCGCGATTCTCGCCGGTGATGGAATGGATCCTTCCATAAACCCCATATTATATGGAGTTACAGAAGGGTTAATAGAATAATAATAATTACTATTATTATTGCTAATATGGATAAAACGTATTATTATCGCTCGTTTTCTATTTTTTAAAGTTTAAAATGTTCAGAATGGAGTGTTCTGGTAGTTGGAAGCTCCCTGTAGCTGCGCATTCCGCTTGGGACGTCCCTGACATCGTCTTCGGGTGAGGAACCGGAAGTTAAATCCTCATTGATTGATTGATTGATTTAGTTGTAACCTAAATTGTCACTCTTATATCACTTATTTGCTTATTGTGGTGTTTGTGGCAGGGAGCTTCAGTGATACGAATGATGGATTCATTTCTGGGATGCGGAACATTCAGACGTGGTCTGAATGTAAGTAGTCATACAGCTTAAGAAATAAATAGTAAAATAGTAGGCTTTGTAATAGGCCTAATATATTGCACGATTCATAACAATAATTATTGTGTCATCTCCCATTCATGTTTTTATAATTGATTAATATACTAATCAAATAATTTAAGTCATGAATTAACTCGTATATTCGTTAAAGTCTATCGTATAATATTTCGGATACCTTTTAGACGGCAGACAGTTACAAAACTTATTTTCGTTTATGTTTATGAAAGTTTATAGATTCTTCTTTTAGATTCTAAAAGCATTATTTAATGTAGCTGCATGCCTTCTAGCACGAATTTCTTTTATACAAAGTGATAAATAATATTAGACTTGAATAAATAATTAATGTTGGCAGCCAGTTTAAAATGAAGCTTTTTCTCACTTGCTTAATGTTCCTGATATTCGAACCGAACTTGGTAGGCACTCATTATGTCATGCTAGAGCTAGAGCTGAAGCTAATTTAACGTCAGTTTCCGTATTACAATGATACTGTCAGAGATAGACACCCAGCTGGGAATTGAACCCGTGTCTTCCTGCATATCGAGCAAGTGATCTACCGATTCGGCCATCCAAACTGGACGCACCGGGATGCTGCACCTAACGTTTGAAACTCTTTGTCACTTCGTACGATCTTGTCCCACGCTATCGTTGTTTTGTAGTCAGCTCAATACTCACTGTTTCAGCCTTAGATCTTAAATTATAATTTAATTGGTATATTGGTAATCTGAAACTGCACCAAGAAACTGCACTCTGTCTTCTTTTGCATCATATGCTTTTGCTAATCCTGTTTGGGTCGACAGGCTGATAGTTCAATGTTGTTGGATACGCCCCTGAGGGCCTGATGCCATAGCAAATATGATGAAAAGGACGTTAAATTCGCATTGATTGAATGATTGAAAGAGAGACGGCTTAAAAGGTTGAAGGGCAATATTTGAAATTAGATATGGCTAATATTCACCTTTAATTGCCTGACATTAGTTTTGTTTGATATGTATTTAGCGCTATCTTGTGCGACATCAATATTCAAATGCTAATCACCACGATCTTTGGAACGCATTGACTGAGGTATGCAGAACAAATTCAAGTTTGGCTTTGTAAGAAGAACTTTGCAGTTAATTAATTCTGTTGATTAATTATTTACCAAATGATGCCTTGTTTATATTGCCCTACATATCGAGCCAGGCTACCAGGTGCTGAATCTCAATGATTAGTTCAAAGTTTTCTAATGCTTTGTTGATATTATATCAACGATCTCCTAGTCATGCAATGTGAGATGCCATAATGAGATTGCGCTTACTGCTAAGTGGACTCTTCACCTTTACATTAAATAATAGATAAGTACAAATATAACAATATTTAACGTTCGATTCCTCGCCTGAAAGCGACATCGGAAATTATAATTTGTTGTAGGCGTCCTTACATGGTAGTTATAGGCTACTACAAGCAAAACATTATAATGTAATAACTATTATGCTATCTTCTTCTTCTTTCAGGTATCCTGCCGGTTCCCAGCTTTGACGGTCATGGTTTTCCAAATATCTCCGTCTCCAGCAAATCTAATCATTTCTACTTCTTCAACGTGCATCCATTCACTGAGACTCTTTGTATAAGTAATTCTTTCTCTTCCTACAGTATACCAACAGTATGACAGTTATTCGCCATCTTTCGATAGGTAGTTTAGTTTTTTGGGTTTTAGAAGTCGCTGTGTCATAACTAGATGATTAGATACGCTGCTCCTGCTAAAACGTCAATCAACGGACTAGCAAGGAAAGTTAATAACTGGATCGGACAGTTTCTTCCCTTCTTCTTTCAGCTGTCCTGTCGGTTTCCGGCATTGACGGTCATGGTTTTCCATAGTTCTCGCTCTCCCGCAGTTCTGATCATTTGTACTTCTTCTACGTTCATCCAATCACTGAGACTCATTGTATAGGTAATTCTTTGTCTTCCTTGCAACGCTTTCCTTCAGTTTTTCAGCTTATTATTATGCTTTCCATTTCTTTATTCCTCAAAAAATGACCAAAAAGGCTCATTTGCCTGTTCCGCACAGTAATTATTAAATATCTTGCTGCTGCCATCATATTTAAAACTTCTTCTTTTAAAGTTTCTTGCTTTCCATTACTTCCTTTGTCCCTGGTATCGTCGTCAGCAGATTGAACGGACGTTAAATCCTTATTGTTGTCAACCTTATTGTATTATTATTATTTGGAAAGACTTGGTGATTTAGTGTTAGCGTGTCGATTCTTGAAGCCACATTTCGCTAAAACTCAATTTCAGAAGCATAGTCATAAACTCATAACGTTCGTGTCTATACAAAATATATGTGTCTATATATGGATGGTCGTATGCAAAGTGGACCAACGACCAAAATAAAATAAAATAATTTATTTGCAAAATATTTTCAAAACCATAAACTGAAGGAATACAATATTTTGGCAGTATTGTAGAACACCATTATATCTAGTAAATACCTAAATAATATATGAAATATTGTGAAAATAATTCAGAGATATTTTTGAAATAAACACAATTTTTTACCATATTTCTGATGGTCTTTAGTCCACTTTTGCATACGACCATCCAATTAGCATGTGTCTATAATATAGACACAGCCTTATGTTGCAGCCTTATGTCAATCATTGAAAATTTAATCATAGATGTATTGTTGATAATTATAATTTGTAACTGTGAAATTATTGACCCAATTTGCTATAGTTAAAGGAAAATTGGATTTTACGTGGGACTGAAATTGAAAAAAGAATCTATATTTCAATACTTAAGTCGAGAGTTTTGCGGTAGCATCATGTCGTATTTGGAATACATCAGCGCCTGAATTAACGTCTAACTCAGATGCTAGTAAAACTGAACGTAAGTTGGACGACACTTCCATAAGAGAGGAGGAAGAGATGGAGGTTGACGAATGCGCAGAGGAGAAGGATAAAACTGACGCTGATGGACAGATTTCAGCGAAAGTTTGTGAGAATAGAGATAAAGTGCTGGGCCAGTTCTCCGCCATCATCTCGGAGCTAGAAGAGATGCGAAGGAAAAGATGGGAATTGTATAGAAGAAAGAAACTTTGCTTTGGTCTCATGAAGAGGGTACTACGAAGAGCCAAACAAACGCTATACACTCGTGAAAAGAGACTTAAGGTGAGCGATCAAAATCAATCTACCAATTGCAATTCGGAGTTCATTTCTTCACATTGGAAAGCAATCAGTCGATCAACCAATCAACCAGTCAAACAGAATATTACAGAATATTAAGGCTATTAGGCCGACAATTTAATAACAATTCAATCCTCTAGCATGTCTCGTAACTCTAGTAGCCGATTAACTTTTAACGATCTAACATTTCTTGTATTTTTGTTTCGCATATGTGTTGACGAAGTCTTTGAAATGTCAATGTCTATCTCTGACAGTTTCCTTGGATACAAACGTTAAAATTAGCTTTACAGCTTTACAATGCAACTTGCAACTATCTGAGGTCGACAGATGGATATGAAATAAAGGAATATTATATATAAACAATCAATAAGCATAGGCTATTAAATTTTATTAAGCAAAGTGACAGATACCCTAATAGGACTAAATTCATATCTTAAGTTCTATGTAATCTTACAGAGTTATATAACTCATTGATAGTGACGGTTATATTCTTAGTTTAAAGCTTTACTGTTTTCAGATGTTAGTGTTTAAAAAAAAATAAAATTGAGAATAAAACAAGAATAATGGATATATAACCACAGGCCACAATCATTGTGGCAGTCCAGACTTTCAATCATAAATTCTGTTGCTCCAGAGTGAAATTTAAAAAAAAATTAGGATAGAATCCACCTTGTTATCGCAAGAGGCTTAGTGAGATTCAGATATAAAGTCCTTAACTACAGCTGTTCTTCTTCATACCAACCCGGATCAGTTTATTGATTGATTTATTGATTAATTGATTGATTGATTGATTGAAAGCAGAATGCTGATAGTAAGACCTCAGCTGAGGGTCAAGGTCAAGGCGGTGCTGATGGAGTGAGATTAAAGTATCAAGTCCCTAACTACAGCTGTTCACCTTCATACCAACCCGGTTCATGCGCAGCCTTAAACAAACAGTAAGCAAGAAAAAGTTGTGACTGTTAAACTTTGCTGTTTTAGGCAGCATTTATATAGAAATGTGTGTTTAGGGGGTGCCTCACCCCAACTCTGAATCCCCCCCTTAAAAAATTGAGCGTAATGTATCACTACCACTCTCCTCCCCCCCCCCCTCCAACAAAGCGCATCTTTTCGTTCCCCCCCTCCCTTCAATAAGAAAAATCACATCCCCCAATGTCAAAGTGTCTTGGTTAAACACTGTTTTAGACCGATGTGTTTTCCTCTTAGTTCTTAGCCTTTAAGTTCTTTGTCCCTTAAATTCTTTGGACTTTCGGTTCTTTGGCCCTTGACTTTTTTGACCCTTCAATGCTTTGACCTTTCAGTTGTTTGGCCCTTAATTTGCTTGGCCCTTCAGTTCTTTGGCCCTTGACTTCTTTGACCCTTCAGTGCTTGGACCTTTCAGTTGTTTGACCCTTAAGTTGTTTGGCCCTTCAGTTCTTCAGCCTCTGAGTTCTTGGGCCTTCAGTTCTTCATCCTTTGAATTCTTGGCCCTTCAGTTCTTCAGCCTTTGAGTTCTTGGCCCTTTAGTTCTTCAGCCTTTTAGTTCTTGGCCCTTCAGTTCTTCAGCCTTTGAGTTCTTGGCCCTTCAGTTCTTCAGCCTTTGAGTTCTTGGCCCTTCAGTTCTGTGAATGACAACACGGGTTCAACTGATTCCGTTATGCTAAAAAGCTAAGGCCGAATTTCACGTCAGTTTCGTGAGTTACTGGCTACATCAGAGACCAGTGAGTCCTGGGATTCTAAGTTTAAACATATAGAATCCGAGTCTGACACTTAACCGATGCGCTACCGGCACGGCCAGTTGTACTAAGTCAACTACTTGTCAATCCTATATAATAATTCCCTTAAACCGTTACGCGTTACGCATTACGCAGTGATACAGTATAATGATTGAGACTACAATACTCGGCGGATTGGTTATCTATTGTCTTCGTCATATGACAGTATCTGTGTGTGAGTCACAGTCATGTGCTTGGATCAAAGTGTGACCCGCCGGTCTGCTGCATCAGAGCGGAGGCCCTATTGAATGGTATTTTGAAGGGATGGGGGGGTGTGGGGGGGAGCCCCCCAAAAAAATCACATTTGTGAAATGTTATTATAAAGCCTTTTCTCAAAGGCCTTTTTAATGTGTAATTACATACATGCATATTAATTATATTCTTTTTTGCCAGAGAGCGTAAAGAATATTAAAGAACTAAATTCTTTAACTCTTCAAGATAGCGCAAGTTACCTGTAATAATTAGCCTTTCCATGAAATCTAAATGACTCGTTTTTAGTTTCATCAGAGATTGCTTTTAGTCATCTCGAAATTGATTTCTTTTATTATCAATGCTGATCATGTATCGACCATTAATTCGATCGACCAGTAGACCTAGGCCTTTTCTCTTTGTTCATAAAAGAAAGTAAATTATTCTTCAAGACGCTGAATTATTATATAAATCTAGTTGATTGATATTGATTGATTGATAGGTCAATCTACTTCGTCTCGGTAGTCTGCTTGCTAATATTTAATTCAAAGTAGTGTGTTGAGTATGATATTTACATACCTGATGCCTCGTTTGAATGAGACTAGAATGTGTAGTTGACCCTTTTATCACTCAAATTCCAGATTAGTAGAGATCTTGCCACATCATTTGTGGCATATGGCAGACTTGGCTTCTCTATCTTTCACTGCTCAAAAGAGCTTCTGAGATTTGTTCACAGGAATGCAATATATAAAAGCTTATGATTGATTGATTGATTGATTGTTACGCTGACTCGTCGAAATTACGGTTTGATTTTGTTATGTGTAGATTTTGTTACCAATCCTCACAGCCGTTCATCCCTGGAATGCGTGAGGAAGACTTTGGAAGAAGGAAGAGTGGTTCTGGTAAAGCATTACAGGACAGTCGGCTTCAGAAATTCTTCTACCTCTCCTCTACGCGGTAATATTGCAGATCGATTGTCCGATTAAGTCTATTTTTATCAATCAATCAATCAATGCGAATTTAACGTCCGCTTCAGCATCTGACGACGACATCAGGGACGTCTCCAGCAACATTTGATCTACCGGCTTGTCCACCCAAACAAGACCAGCAAAAACAAAGTCTGCATGAGACATTAATTTAAACTTCATTACCACACATAACATACGAAATATAACATAACATAAAATGGTTTTATTTTTTTATTTTTTATTTTTTTTTCTATTATATTGTCCTTTTGCTTCTTATTTTGGTATTTTTTAGCAAGTCCGTCCAGCCGATTAATCGTATCTTTGACCTTTCAAGTGCACTAATATATATATACATAACTTCCTTACCAGGTACCGATACGCACCCGTGTTCAAGGGTGCTGCATAAATTAAGATTGACCTGCCTTTGAATCCAGTACCCTTCAAATATTGAAATCGTACCACTCTATCCACTGGAAACCAGCGACACGAGGATTGTAGCAGAGGCTTCTACGCCTATACACGAGAATCTAACGGATTCCTCCAGGACCTTTGGGGGATTTTTTAGTACCGTTTGGAGTATATTTTCGTACCTTGGAGGGGATTTTTTCAGAATTTTGGGGGGATTTTTACAGGAATTTGCAGCCAGCGCAGATACAATATAATACAATACAATCAGGATTTAACGTCCGGTTCCTCACCCGAAATCGATGTCAGGGACGTCTAAAACAGACTATGCAAATACAAGCAGTTCTATACCACCAGAAACACACTTACCAATGCATAGACCGAAGAGAAAACGAGATCCGAGACAGTGCAAGTCCATTAACCAGGGCTACACGATAAACCTTCCACCTTCCAAGCACCGATACTCACCCGTGCCCAAGGTGACCGGGCACCCTTGGAATGTATGCCATTGATATGCGGTTCGAATATTTGCCTAGCATATTCGACTTTGAAGCCAGATAATGAGGAACCGGACGTTAAATGCATGTTGATACATTGTTTTCTTATTGATATAGAATCACTGGTGTAACGGAGACTGCTGGTGAAGTTGAACCTGGGACCATTCAGTCAGATTGCCGCCAGGTGGAGCAGAGAGATGAGAGGAGAGACGTACTGAGACAGAGACAAAGACAGAGACAGAGACATGCAGTCAAGCCGTTCAACGTGACCTCCACAAATCTACCAAAGAATCAAGTATATCTAACAATGCAAACAGTTGATTAATTAATTAATATAATAATCATTTATAGCAGCACATCGATGTTATTATTTTTTATCCGATTATTTTCACACATGACTTCCGCACATGACAGTTTCGTTTCTCAGTTGATGTTATTGTGTTTTATTACCACTCAATGATTAGTCGTACCTTTGCCTTTCATATTTATATTTGACGGGGATTTAGTGAAGCGGTTAGCGTGCTTGACTCAGGATCGAGTGATTGCTCGAGGCGTGGGAACGATTCCCAGATCAGTCGACCAAATATCCCCAGCACCCTTGGGCACGGGTGCGTATCGGGACCTGGAAAATGGAAGGCTAATCATGTATCTGCGCTGGTCGCTTGAAGCGCCAAAAGAGGCAAAGGTACGATTAATCATGGACAGAATAAAATATAACAAAAACACAAAAACAGCAACTAAGCAAAAAAAACTAGCATGTGCGTTCTGTCATATGCGAAAAATACACGAATAAAAAAAATTAAATGATTAAAATTAAAATTGTGTTAAATGGGAACGAAAGTAATTTCAATTTACTTTTTGGCATCATATATATTTTCACATGACATACGCACATGCTCATTTTCTTTCTTGAGTTGCTGTTTTTGTGTTTTTCGTAATTTTTTTTTTTTTTTTTTTTAGAGATTATATATTCTTTATAATGCAAAGAAGAAGCTATCTTCTTTTTTCTTTTTTTTTTCTTTTTACGCTAATTTAATTATAATATTATATTTCGAGATAAAGTAATTTGCAATATTTAAACGTGTCTCTCTCTCTCTCTCTCTCTCTCTCTCTCTCTCTCTCTCTCTCTCTCTCTC
>JAQFZF010003586.1:0-11236 GCA_034695365.1 Enchytraeus norvegicus
TAATTTTAATAGACGTAGGTACTCTTGTAGTAGAGTACTCTTGTAGTAGAGTACCTACGTCTATTAAAATTAATCAGAAATAAAGCGTGACCAATCACTATTAGGCCACTTAAAAACTATTCTACAATAAATCGTACATGTCTAATCATAAAACATCACAAAACACCACATAGGCATACACATGAAACATACATAAAAACAACAAATTGCTCTGTATGTATGGATGGAGGTTCATAGACCCTGTGAATTAACAAGATGATTAGCCTTTGTCTCCTAAAGATGACCGTGGCACACAAAGCACAGCAAACATTGGAAGACAAAACTGACGATAAATAAGGCTTTGACTTTAGCTTTACTCAGAGATGTTTAGCGTTCGTTTCTTTCCACAAGATGATGTCAAAGCAATATGTATTGAATCTAGCAACTTGTTCGATGGGATGGCCTAATTGATAGCACATTTGCTTCAAAAGTAGGAGGCCACTGGTTCAAGTTCCAGTCGAGTCCGCCTCTAACGGTATCCTTTTTATACAGAGGTTAATTTTCCATAACAATGAAACACGACGACTGAATGAAACCCTTGACAATAATATTATAACAATTAAACACCAATATTTTAAATTATATAGGTACAATAAAGGTTAGCAGTGGGACAAGCAGTTTACTTAATTTCTTTTGTGTGAAATCTGCCATAGTGTCCAAATAGCTCCGAATATATCAAATTCAAAACATGCATATAGGAATGCATTTAGGTAGCAATATAAGTGTCAAGACATTGAAATGCGTCTTGAACTTGAGCCTAATGTTAATACCCAGACAAGCGGGAATGTTAGTCAGGGAAGAAAAGAGATATTATATGACACTAGGATTTAATAATATTTTATTCAATTTCATCGATTTTATTTAATCTAATAGAATTATAATAAATAATAAATTCTCACACTTGTAGGCTACAGTGTGGGAATATTATATTGGTTTATATTCAATAAATATAAACGAATACAATACAATAAAATGACAATTTAACGTCCGGTCCTCACCCGAAGGCGATGTCAGGGAGAATATAAAACATAGCAGAAGATAAAGCATAACAGAACTCACCGTTAGCATCATAATGAGTGAAGCCAGGTGAATAGATCTCTGCAAGGAACTCATCATAGGCTGTGGGTTGAAGGCACCTCGAAGCAATATCATTGAGACTGGCCATTCTCTCCTCATAACTGGTTAAAGTGGTGTTAAGAAAATATTAGCCTCATGAATTTATATAAATAAATAATTAATAAAACACCAATCCTGTTGCACAATCATTTAATTAATCTGAAAAAAATAGTACAATTATTTTCAAAACCCGTCCTTAATTGCTTAACCATTAATTTTATGTGCTGGAGGGCCTTCCGTGCTGCATTGTAACAGTGATACCTGGATACCTGAAGCTGTCAGGCCAAAGGACGACCTCTGCTAGTGGTATTCACAAATACAATACAATACAATACAAACGGACATTTAAAGCGCCTTTACATACTAAGTATCTCAGAAGCGCTGGGCGGTCACACATTCGCCGTAAGCCAGTTTAAATAGATACGTCTTTAACTTTATACCGAAAACAGACAGTGATTGTTTGTTAAGTCTTTAATGACTAGGTAATGAATTCCAAACTACTGGATCACAAACAGCGCTGACCCAGCGTACTACAATGTGCTCGAGGAACGAATAAAATAACATGGAGGAAAATAGCTATCGAACTGTTCTCTCTTTCTGTCAGAACCATTAAATCATCTAACTAATTTCCTGTTACTGCAACTATCTCATCCAACCACCTTATTCTTGATCGACCACTTCCCCTTTGGTCTAATCCCATTCTAAACACAGTTGATTTCTCTAATCCATTAGCTCTAACTACGCTAATAAAGCGTCTGAGCTTTAACTGTGAAAAGACACTGAAGTTATCTATGAAGGTTCAACAGTCTTAATGAATAGTGTATTGCTCAGTTCATACATCATATTCATTCTATCTAACTTTCACCTACGGTATGTATAAACTTAGCAACAATAATACAACTATGTATAAACTTAGCAACAATAATACAACTATGTATAAACTTAGTAATAATAATACAACTATGTATAAACTTAGCAACAATAATACAACTATGTATAAACTTAGCAACAATAATACAACTATGTATAAACTTATGATTATACAATTGCACAGTATTCAGAAGAGCAGTGAAACGAACTTCTAATCCTTTCATAATAATAATTATTATCTATCCAGTGCTCTGTCAAACGGCAGTTCCAAGGCACAAATTCATACACAATCTGCATTCTAGCTCATTAATGAGCAAACTAATGATCAACCAAACAAATCAATCTCTTCACAATGACTTCACTTTTATCACACACAAAGTGATGCCTTTGCTAAGGAATATTGTGGCTTCAGAGGTAGTTTCCATTGCCTTCCTCAGTTCCAGTGACTGAGTTAGTTGGTTTCTAAGAAACACGCGCTGCTTTTGGTTGATCTATTCGAGGTTCTCAGATCCGACACAGTAGCATATCCTTTCATGATTTAAACGTGTCCGATATAATCATTATATCATGTCGGTTCCCAGAATTCGCTCGTCGAGCCGACCCTGGGAACCGACATGATATAATGTCGCTGATATTTTATGCAGTTAATAAAAGGATACAAGTCTCGATAGAAAGGTGTGCATGCACGCAACCGCTGACTCGCATTGACTGCTGTGGAGAGAACGAGCCCAGGCAAGACTTGAGCATCGATGATAGCGCCATCAAACAACGGCCCAAACTGTATCAACTGTGCACAGAAAATGCTTTAAATCATTTAACGATATAGAAATATAAAACATTATTGCTCATAAAATTACAATTACGGGACATAAAAATGACATTACATGTAAATTGCTCATTTCAGCTAGTGTTCTGCCAACAGTTTTGGGTGAACCGGTTTACTGAGATAATATTATGTGCTATTGAGACGTCCCTGACATCATCCTCGGATAGCTAATGGACGTTAAACCTTAAATATTATTATAATTAATAAAAATAAAAATAAACTAAAAACAAATCGCACAATGTGTAATTTGTACAATATTCTAATATTGTATAAACCGTCAAGTGAGGCCATTTTTGTCAGCATGGGGCTCCGTTAGTAAACTATTTCCTGATTAATTGATTAATTAATCTATGCTTTGTCTACCTTTACAAAAGAAGTTTTTCGTTGTATTGTATGTATTGTGTTTTTCTAGCTTTAACGTTGTGCGTATGTCACAATGAAGTTGCTAATAAACTACTACTACCTCCTTATTATAGTAGAATGTTATTCAGAGCCTCGTTCCAATGACTACTCTTCAAAGACATTGCACTAAGTCTTGAGCTAATATTGCCTGACTGGTGAAAGAGCTGGCCGTTGGTTGATATTTGGCAGTCGTTAATCATCTAGTTATGACACAGCGACTTTAAGCTCAAACTACCAATTACAAAACTAACCAGGAAATGTATTAGAGCTGTTTCAAATTTGTATTTAAGTAGCCCCTTTGCTGACACATAGAGCCCTACTTGACCGTATAATAAATTATAGTTATTATTAACACATAAATTCCAAGCAGCCATTTTATTATAAGAAAAGACTATGTTTATTTATTATACATGAAAAGATATCATATACATCATAATATGATATGTAATTCAGTTTAATATTATACATCATACTAAACAGAGTCTGACATTACTGAATTGAATTTTGTTAGTAGTTTATCCAAAGATGATGTCAGGGGCGTCATATAAAGAGACTTTGAGAGGGAATCTCATACATTTATAACCAGAAGACTCTTCCAGATTACAAGCCTCAAAATGTGCAAACAATATCAGTTTCCTATTCCTCACCTGATCTTTCTTAAGGATCTGAATGCGGAACAGCCCGTTGAGCAGAGGATAGATGACGATGATGACGTCACCAAACTTTGTCTGAATGACGTCATGATTGTAGTCACGTGTGTGCTCAGACCACACTATGTGCACCTCATCGTTACCTATATGCTTCATCTGATCAATCAATCAATCAATCAATCAATCATGCTTGTAGTCATGTGTGTGCTCAGACCACACTATGTGTACCTCATCATTACCTATATGCTTCATCTGATCAATCAATCAATCAATCAATCCATCTATTTTTCAATCTATCTACATGTATCAAACAATTAGAAGCAATCATAATTATAGCCATAGGCCCACAGTAGTTGAGCTCAAACGTAGTTTTATTGTATTTTTAAATGAAAATGGACGAAAAAAGTAATGTGAGCTAATGGCTTAGAGAAACCAATAATGTTTGTAATGTGAGAAGGTCAATTGAGAAGAGGTCGACCAAAATTGAGGTGGTTGGATGAGAATGTGGAACTAACGTGGTAAAAGTTATTCGAGAAAACTTGGCGATTATCAAACGCAGCCGACAGAAGCCTATATAAAATAAGATAGACGACTAAAAAGGTATAATAAGTGAAAAATCAACACCGCTACTCCTATTTAATCATAATTTACACCAACAGCACAATGATTCACAGGACAAACTTGATTCACTCATATCATTTTAATTGTATTCTTTGTTCGATTCAACATGATCGTAAAGTGTATAATCAGAAATGAATGAAATGGATAAAATATCTAAATTAATTGTAAATGGGGGGGAGGGGGGGAGGGGGGGCGGGGGGGTATGGCCGAGTGGTAGGAGCGTCGGCCTCCGAAGCAAGAAGACCTGGGTTCAATCCCAGGTCAGGTCAACAAGAAAAATAACTCCAGGTGTCTGGTAGGTTAGTGGCTATAAGGGCTTGCTGCATTGTGCGCTAAACGGAAACGATACGTCTAACCATTGAGAGACCAAAAATATATATATAAATATCAAAAACAGCAACTAAGCAAGGAAGCTAGCACATGCGTCTGTCATGTGTGTATATACGGATATAAAAAAATTAATATTCCTTAAATATGTTATGCAGCTTATGCTAATATTACATATAGGGCTTAAGCCTAATAATTGTTTGCAAACTGTTATGCCTACTTGCATAGGAGTAGGCCTATTTTAATTTTTTTGCGACAGGCCTCCAAAAAGTTAATCCGGCACTGAGAGAGAGAGAGAGAGAGAGAGAGAGATGTAAAGCTCACAACAGGGCAGAATTAATCCCTACGTTTCGGAGCTGATCTCGTTTCCAAATCCTGCAGCACATAGGTGAAAATTGCCATTAATCTAGCTGTCAGATCGGCAGCCCAATTGTCGATCCAAAGGATCATACACCATACCAATTACCCATGCTAAACTTCACAGTCGTCTGAAGCAGTCACCTACTATGTACTAATTTATTCTAAAAAGCAACAAACAAATGAATTGAGGGCCTGTTGAACATCGAAGATATTAGTCTCTAATTGATTCCACCGGGAATCAAAATCCGGATTTTATGCGCAAAATTGACACAAATTGGTTGACAGGTAAACCAATGAGCCACGGAGACGTTCTATGTAGAAACCTATGTGCATGGACACAGGTGCAGCGAGTGTGTGAGTGCATAGGGTTCACCTCAGGTTCCTTCATCCCTTCATTTGTTCTCATAGTGGTCTGGTTACTCTGGTCCACTTGGGCGTGGCTTCAAGCTGTGGAGTTAACACCTAAATCCATTTCAGCTGTAGAGCTTCCGGGAGGCGTTGCTTCATAGAATACATCAGGTGTGAGAGAGCAGAGCCATTCATTATTTCATTAAATCTCTTTCTTTGACTCTGCAGGTTTGTGGGCGTAGAGAAACAGAGCAAACTGCCATCATGCTGAGGAGGAAATCAGGGGGCGGCCACAACCGGTGGGTCTAGCCGTCAGATCACCATGAGATAATGTTATATGTGCGCAGGGTATATATAACGCACAGAACATTACTCATCATAAGTTCCAGACATTATAAACTGAGATGCATATTAATGCGCAAATACACTTATTTTATATCTAGGATAGCAATACAACTTATTATGACAATTCTGAACAAAATAACAATCTTTTAATTGGATGGTGGTGATCATAGATATATAATAATAATAAACTGATAATTCACTGATAATTAACTGATAATTCACTGATAATTAACTGATAATTAACTGATAATTCACTGATAATAATTATTGAGATAGTAATTCTACGCTGTCGTCGTACACACGTGGCATCGGTGTTGTTCGCTGGGGCCCTTTTGTATTTGAGTACTCCTGGTATTGGCGTCAGATGATGGAACGAACGGGATTTGATTAAACCCTGACGACTCTTTTCAACACCGGTAGTAACCAGGAGTTAAATTGAGGTGGAAAGCGGCGGAACACCCTTCCGGGGTCCAGTAAGAAAGACCATCAGCGTCTCGGGACCCAGAAAAATGATCATTAGCGTTCCGGGGTCCAGGAAACATTTGCCATTAGCGTTCCTAGGCCCCTTAATTTCCAATTTAACCACTGGTAGTAACTGCCAACAGTCATTCATATGGATGGAATAGTTGAGTGTGCTTGGATCTTTAAATTTGGTTTCCTCTAGTCTGTAATTGATTTAGTTGTTGTTTTTCTGTAGTTCTGTAGTTGTTATTGTTGTTATTATTGTTCTGTAGTTCTGTGGTTGTTGTTCTGTAGTTGATGAAGTTGTTGTTTTTGTTCCGTAGTTGATTTAGTTGTTGTTGATGTAGTTGATGTAGATGTTGTTGCTGTAGTTGATGTAGTTGTAGTTGATGTACTTGTTGTTGATGTAGTTGTTGTTTTTCTGTGGTTGATGTAGTTGCTGTTTTTCTGTGGTTGATGTAGTTGTTGTTGTTCTGTAGTTGATGTAGTTGTTGTTTTTCTGTAGTTGATGTAGTTGTTGTTGTTCTGTAGTTGATGTAGTTGTTGTTGATGTAGTTGTTGTTGATGTAGTTGTTGTTGTTCTGTAGTTGATGTAGTTGTTGTTTTTCTGTAGTTGATGTAGCTGATGTAGTTGTGTTGATGTAGTTGTTCAGGATAACAACATCAGATTCATACAGGCATTGTTATTCATGTTGAATTTTTGCGAGCTTTCCTCACAACAACTTAATTAAAGTATCCGACACCCTTGAGCATTCAAGCCTACGTGTCTCAAACAACTCAGCAACAAGCCTGTTCTCACAGTCCGGTGAACTAGCCGCAGTCATTAGGGCTGTGACAGGTCTTAGAGTCATTACACCACGCTGGGTTACTGCCACACATTGCTGGACATACACATACAGGCACGCACGCATACAAGCACACACACAACTATTACAGTCACATAATATATCCTAAACATACCGTTTTGCTATTGGTTGTTTGCTTGGATGAAAAACCATAATTCTTGACTTCATTTTCATATATAGTTTACTTACTTTATTTCTTTTACTTTAGTGCGATATGCACTTCAGATTCAATCCGGTGTAGAGTATTACTTCAACCCATGTTCATTAAATTTATAAAGCAGCTAAAGACAGAGCTTCATGGCAATCTGCAGCCTAGTCTGATTAATCTCAGTCACTTGACTTCATGTGTGTCGCCGTGTATTTCAAACGTTAAACTAATCAATACTATCTTTGTTATTTATTTTATTCGTTCCTTAATGTTAATATGATCATTTCCACTCAGGACAGGGTGACGTTGGAATACTAGCCGGTTATCTCCACCCCGAAGACCGGCCGTGGTGCTGACCCCCTCTGTCCTCGTCATTGGGAGGGCTCATCCATGGCTCGCCGCCAGGTATCCAGCAGCTCCGCAGCCTCGCAGGCTTGGTTCCATAATTCGATTGGCGTGTGTGTTGTTTGTATCTGTGTGTATTTAAAGAGTTGCTTTGTGTCATGCGTTTGGTCAGAACAAAGAGGGCAGAGTGGTGAATGGCAGTGATGGGCACCTAGCTAAAAAAAAATGTAGTTTAACTAAACTATTTTTTTAACAAAATAAAAGTAGTTTAACTACTTTTTAAACTAAATTAAAAAGAGTAGTTTAACATTTAACTAAATAAAAGTAGTTAACTATTTAACTGCTTTTCTAACTACTTTTTTTACATAAAATTCGCTGTTTTCTATTTAAAATTTTAACAAAACCCATAAATGAGCTTTACTAAGCTATTATTTCCACAGATATCAACAGCAATCAACAAGAAAACAGAATTCCTATAGTATTGCTTTATGTAAAATAGAGAAATGAGCATGCATTCATTCATTCATGCCTTGCTCGCAACTTAGACGACATCTATTATCACCAAAATTGTTCACTATTAAGTTTTAAAAAGTAGTTAAACTAAATAGTTACTAACTAAAGAGAAGTAATTTAACTATTCTTTTAACTAAACTAAAAAAAGTAGTTAAACTATTGCTCTAACTAAAAAAGTAGTTAAACTAAATAGTTAACTACTTTTAGTTAACAATTTTCCATCATTGGTGAATGGTGATGGTTGTTCGGAGGGTTATCTCGATTATCATGTTCTACATCACCCCCAATATACAACATGATGATTCTGATCATCCTCACAAAATCCTCAGATTTTACTGTCGTTCAGATGGTAGAGGTTAGTTCATGTCGAAATTGTCCTGCGGATCTGCAAAATACGGTAACGGTTCTACGTGTCAAAATTATTACAGCCCAGCTGCCTACCAGGGGCGTAACTACCGCCCCTGCAGACCCTGCAATGCAGGAGGGCCCGGGCCCTTTGTGGGCCCGACCCGCCGCCCGTGTTTGTTCGAGACGAGATTTTACGCAGTAACTTACATAAATCGTTCGTCATATAGGCCTAAACATTTCACACCATGTTATGTGATAAAGTGGGAAAAGATAGCATTGTTTACCAATGTCCTCCAGAGGGGGGCCCAGAAGCGAAATTGACCATATTTTGCAGGAGGCCCGGAATCTGACGCTACGCCACTGCTGCCTACTTGGTTTAAACATTAGGGTTAGGGTTTAGGGTTATGGTAGGGGTAGGGGTTAGGGTTAGTCTAACCCCCAACCAAAACCCCAACCCTTCAAATCCTGTCGTCTGTGAGAAACATAAAAAACAATCTAAGTTGCATAATATCCACTATTTACCTTGCGGAATGACCAGGACAATCTCGACATGAATTAATCCGTTCAGATTTGCTCACGCATTACGAATAGCCCAAGATCTTCAATCTTTTGCTTATGCTATGCACGTGAGGTTTCCCAGGGCTAATTATAGACTATTTCTGTCCTCCAATAGTGAACTATTTAGTTGATGATAGGCCATTGCTATTGTAGAGATGTCGAACTGTTTATAGTTGCATATTTCGCTTGGGACGTTCTTGCCTTCTGGTGAGGTAACGGACGTTAAATCTCTGATTGTATTTATTATATATGTACGTTGTATATTAAAGCGTCACAGTATGGTGCACCATAGAAGGTAGTATTCTCAACTACGGTCGGGCATGCCAGTGGTAATCAGAGATTAGAAATTACTTTAGCGTGTCTAAAAATAATAAATTTGTCTTCATTTACTACATGACATAAGAGCGGTACGTAATGCTTGCTAGGATACTAGCATTAAGCAGTGTAAGCAGTGTCAGAATGTATGAACCTTGCATGCTAGGCTGCTAGCATTAAGCACAGTAAGCACTAAGCAGTGTCAGAATAGATGAACCCTGCTGTGTGAAAGCGAGAACTGTCAATCAGTCAATGTGACGTCATACAAGGTAATTAGTTGAGTTGTGTGGTAGAAGAATGGAGAAAGAGATTGGAAAACCTTTCAGCTCGGCAGGGAGTCTCTGCATATTAGCTGTATAGGTGTCCGGACGGTTGATAATTCCTAACATAATTTCACCGTAGATTTAAAGTGTAGAGATGTGAGACTTCCAGAGCACGATACCTCAGGTTGGATTATACAGTAGTAGACCTAGTCTTAGAGTGTAGTAGTACGTTGATAAATATAAATAAGAACTTTGACAAGTACGTCGATTCAAATAAAACTGTTTAACATTCTATGGCGCATCTGCGGACATGTATTGTAGGGCCATTATAGGCCTACTGTGTTGACTCCGTTCGAAAGCCTAGTCGGTAGCATACTGGACTCTTAAGCAGTAGGCCAAAGGCCGCGTTCACAGCCGGACAGAAGCAATTGATACACGATAACTGTATATTATAAACGAATGGACCCACACCAACTAAGTGGACGTATATCTGTGCTGTTTAGAAGTTAGAATGACAAACAATAGAAATAAGGATATGGATTGTAACCGCCTGACAGTTTAATTATTTATCTGTTGTGTATCTGAACGTGTGTAGACTGTGCAATGCAAGCCTGTAAGCGTCTGTTTAAGTGTATATCTGTGTGTATGTGAAGAGACAATTAAATTACATTCTCTCCGCTTCCTTCACTTCCGTCTTCTACTTAACTCCACGCACATGACATCGTAGGTCTGCTCGTATAATAGGGACGTACGATCAGTTGGACGCGCATGTGTGCACTGTAAATAAAATTGCCGTCTGCTCTCAAACCTTTCACAGGAACAGATGTGTTACGGGTCTCAGCCTAAACCACGCATAAACTAAAAACTTATTTAGGCCTACAGATAAATATCATTCTGAAAGGATTTTCTGTTGTCTCACTGGAGTGCAAACGTAAATTACGCAAGATTCTCTGAATATTTTTCATCAGCACGAGCAAATAATCATATTATATCTAGATTTATTAGTTGATTGTCATAAATCGTCAAATTAGTCAATCAATCAATCGATGTAGGTTTAACGTCCGTTTTATAATCTCTTTCTATTTCTATTGAATTTTCTGCTCTCATGTGCAGGTAAGACTTGTGGTGCACCTGGTTCGCTCAACACGAGTCACACATTGTGCATGTGCTGCACTCTGGCGAATGACGTGACGATATCTCTCTCGAATTCCTCCACATGACGATGTGCACTCTGTCCATTCAGTCCATTCTGATAACTGACATGGTCCCTCTTAAAATACATTTCATTCAAATGTGCATACATTTCTGAGCAAACATAAAATTAACATAGTGTCATAACTCTACGGAACTGCAACTGTAGGCCCTAACTGACTACACAAGCTACACTGCTTGACATAGCCTGAGATATGAAGTTTACTTGCTGAGACATTAGTCTAATTACTAAGACATGAAGTCTAATTACTGAGACATGAAGTCTAATTACTGAGACATGAAGTCTAATTACTGAGACATGAAGTCTAATTACTAAGACATAC
>JAQFZF010003587.1:0-11235 GCA_034695365.1 Enchytraeus norvegicus
TGAACATCACACATAATTATTATAGACCTATCTGCATGGCATATTGGCTATGCGCTTTGCAATTATGCAATACATAGAGACGCTTACATTTAATGTAGGCCTACAATCATGTAGCCTACTGTATGTTTCACTGTATTATTGTCCTCTCATTCAGCTTATTCATTAAACTACTGAATAGATTTACAAAGACCCTGTTACAGTAGAGAGTAGAGACCCCGTAATTCAGAGATAAGAAGAGAATAAACGTCGTGAAGAATCTTATAACCCCAGGTATCTATCTTACACTCATTCTGCGTGAATGTGGATATTGCTCACGGTGTAATTTTTCAATGGACTAGTGGAATTTGCTATTGTACTATAGGGTAGGTATATGCCTATTGTTGAATACTAGGGCAGCTACATACAATGTCATACATGTAAATGCATTAGCATGCATGCAATAGGCAATAGTATGGCACGCCAAATTGTTCAATTAAGATGTTTGTCTGGGGTGCAGATTAAAAGCCTTAATTCCCTCTTTTAAAAAATCAGAGGGGATCAAGTTATGATAAACTTAGTAACAACTTGTTTCATATGATATTTTATTTATAACTAGAAAAGTCATACAAAATTTAATGCGCATAGGCCTATAGTCTGGCCAACAGATATATATATATTATATAGACCTATCTAACATCGAAGATGTTATCACAAACAAAGAGTTATAATGCATATAGAACACTGTAACGTAAGGCTACATGTGCTTGAATAATTAAGCTTATACATATAAATTAAGTGATCTAGAAAATAGTGATGCAAGGCATAATTGGTTTACAAGAGTGAGAAACAAAATTCATGCTGAAGAAAGGGGAAAGGTGTGCAGCTATTTTAAAGCGCAAAACATGCATATGCTAATTGTTACAAAATTGAAGGGGGAGCATCCCTGAATTTGAGGGGAGGGCCGGTTGGGCCACCCCACCTCTCCCCAGGTCGAGGGGGAGGGCATGGCCCCAAGCCCCCTAAACCCTATCACTGACAGCACTTTTTAGCTGACGACTAGGCTCTGTGTGTTTGTTTACTGCCGTGAAACTCTCGACCACTCACATAAAACCTCGCACTGGCTATACAGACCATACGTAATAGTCTTAGTCAGTTGAACTGAAATACTCTGGCGGCAGCATTCATGTGGGTATTAACATTGTAGGCCTATTGACATTATTATCTGTCGCATAAATTTGTGTATTGTAGTTGAATGCATCATGTTGGTTGTAGAATTGTACGGGAGCATGTATATTGTATAATGTGCAATTGTACATGTATAAAGTACGTGTATATGCTGAATCGTTGAGGGATTAATTATTAATTATTAATTACTGTAGGCCTAATATTAAATTAAAGCCTAGGTTTATTAACTAGTCTATAGGATTGGTTTATTTAGTAATTGCTATGTTTTATTGCTAAGTAAAACTAGGTTTATTAATTTAATTAATACGGACTGGGTTTAGGTCACTTGTTTGTAGGCCCACTTGGCTTAATGGTAAAGATTTGAATCTCGCTTTCTATTCGGTGACCGGTCAATGCATATGCAAGCGTGTTCTGGTGATAGTTTGTAATTGCATCAGTTTATTTCGCTTGAGAACATGCAACAGCTTGACATCGCCTTCTGATTAAGGAGCGGACGTTAATCCTTATTGGTTGGTTAATCAATCGTTAGGCCTATGGAATTTCATGAAGTAGGCATACGAGTCTAAAGATTCTGGAGGCGCTGAGTTTCAACACTTTCAGACCGGTATAGTGGATATATTTCATCTGATTTCTAGATATTGGCCTGCAACAATTGCGTTGAATCGGCGTTTATTATATGCAAATGAGTCTAGTCGTGTGGCACGGCTGCTTTGTAAGACATAATTCATAAGTCTATTACAAGGAGTGAAAACGGTTGACCTTATATAGTCCGTCTATATATCTGCAGACTTATGCATGCCGCACAAGTTCCAAACTACATGTACTTTGTTCAGTGTTTGATTTTCATGCACATAGATTGTCACCAATGACACATTGTGATCTTGAAGGTTTTCAGTTTATGTATTGCATCACATTGTATGCTTATAATAGAAACTAATTTATCTTACTTATCTTCAATAATTATTTTTGTATTTTTAGAAATCTGTTGGATGATATAAATAGGTCTACATAATAAAAATCATATAAATAATATGACAACAACAATGGGGAATTGTGGAATAGTCTCAACATGGATTATGCTAGTAGTGACTAATCAAATAGGTAAGATCTGTCGCTGTTACTATATATGATTATGCCTGATTATGTTGATTGATTGATTGATGTTTTACGTTGTCAATAATGGGTATATTGATGTTAGGTTAATACTTTGGCCACAATGTTGGTATAGGTAACGTACGAGAAGATAAGTTGGTTATACACTGATATAGGTGTACCCCGTACAGTACTAGCTTCATAAGATTTGTTGGGCTGATAAACATATGTACAAATGAAGAAGTCATGAGCTGTTGGAGAGCAAAGGTAGCTGATGAAAATGTTAAGAAATAGAAATAAGAGTTTGATTGGGCATGCCTTATGGGAATGAATTTGTTGAAGGAAGTGATAGGGCCTAGAGGAAAGCGAGTCAAGTCAGAGGAAAACCAAGAATAGGAATGTTGGATGAAGTGATCACGGTATCATAGGTGGATATGAGAAACTAAGGTCAGAGAGGAATGGAAAAGTGGTAGGCTATAATACAGATAATGCAATGTGCGATGCAGATTTTGGAATATATTTACATGACGCCATTGCAAAAATATGTATTGAAGCTATATTTTCATATCTGTACTACATTCATAGTACGTCTCTATGGCTCATTGGTTAGCGTGTCGGCTGGTTTGTGTCTACTGTTGCGCTTGAGGTCCGGGTTTCGATTCCCGGTCGAGTCAATCAGAGAGTAAAATCTCGGAAGTACAACGGGCCAACCAAGTCCACTATCCCTTCGTGGGTCGGATAATTGGTAGCAATTAGTATGTCGTAGGTGACTACTTCGCAAGATTGCGAAGGTTACCACAGGTCTGGCATATACGATTCAATTACCAAATTGGATTGTATAGAATGGGGCTGGCGACCTCACCGTCGGATTAATGACTATGTCACCTGTGTGCTTAAATCACTCAGGATTGGGATCAGCTCCGCGCCTACGTTCGGTAACGAATATGGCACACAACCTTTACCTTTTACTACCTTCAAAATGAAAGCTGTCGGTATCCTTGCATATATGCGCAGTATGGCATTTCTAGTGATCGTGTGTTATATTGGCTCTTCGCGAGTACGGCGTTATGACAATGATCTGTGAACTATTTGCTCAGTAGATAATAGAAAGCTTTATTAGCAGGTTTAGTGCAGATCAGAGGCGAGGATTAGCGGCATGTAGCGAAGATTAGCGAATGATTGAAGACGATTAGTGCAGAGGATCGAGTGGGTCAATGATAGTTGATGCATTGTGGATGATACATATGTGCCGTGTGTCATGATCTAAAAGGTAAAGATACCACCGAGTCAATACTGACTCCTGGTGATCCCGTTTCCAATCGCTTACAGCACGCAGGTGACAATTGTCAATCATATAACGGCAAGGCCACCAGCCTCACTTTCGATCCATTACATTCATACACTAGACCTGTGCATAATCTAGACCTGCTTTTTGATTTGCGCCACAGAAGTCGTCTATGGGTGAGGAACCGGACATTAAATCAAACAATCAATGAGAGTTTAACTTGATGTTCCTCAACCGACGGCATGTCAGGGACGTCCTATGCGGAATGTGCAACTTTAAACATATTAAAACACTCCTGCAAATCCATGCCGCAGAGAAATCAAAATCCAAGCCAGTGCAAGTCCGTTAATAGTGCAAAGATCCTCACTGATTTATAGATAGATTGATAGCTTGAGCAAAAATTTAATACCGAATGCAGCGTAAGTTTACCTCTCCGAGGCACCTTAAGCGACCAGCGAGTCCGGGATTGGAATGGTGCGCATTTATGGTGCGCTGCAGTTTTCTTCTACGCACCCAAAGCCCATTGAATTATTTTAGCAATTAGTCATAAGATTATGGTGTCACAGACTCAAAAGTGAAACGGTTTTAAAGAATCTGCTCAATGGATCAATTGAAACTTGTTTTGTATAGAGATACCAAAAAACTGTCAACCTGTTTATTCAATTCTATTCAAAGATTTCTTAAGCAGGTTTTAAATTACATTTACACAGGTATGGTCTACTTGTGCGTATGGCATAATAACACAGGGTGGGAACAATTGGGGGTCTGACCCCCCCCCGACCCCCCCTCCTCAACCCGATCTCCGTTTTTATATCGGGGGACGGCTCGAACCATGTCATTGTGGACTTATCTTTATGGAAATTGTTGTCCGACTTTCCCATTCTTTGATATGCACCGTGAAGACACAGGCCTGTGCCTTTAGCCTAATTGCAGTTTTTTTTGTATTCGTGTATTCGACAGATGACAGGACGCATCTATTTACAGTGATGCCTTTGCTTAGTTTCTGTTGTATTTTATTTTCTCTTTTTTCCTCTCCATGATTCATCGTACCTTTGCCTTTTGAAGAGTGCACATGGCAGTTAGCGTAGATACACGACGAACCTACCGGCACCGATTACACACCTGTGCCTAGAGTGGGGTAATTTGCTGACTGACGTGGGATTTGATCCTGCGCCACTTGAATTCCGTCACTTTACATCAGAGCGAAGTTAGCACTTTTACGCTCGGCGGCAATTACCTCATCGGCAATTGCCGCCGCCGGCAGTGATGTTTCTGAGGGGTGCCTGGACTGGCCATGGCCACCCCAAATGAAGGACTGGCCACCCCAGTAGCCACCCCAAATATGAAAATGTATATTATCTACTTGTATGACATGTATGAAAACATAAAAAGTGTAACATATGGGCCACCCCAAATTTAGCTGTATCGCCCCTCTGGCCACCCCATTCTTTATAAGCCAGAATCGCCACTGGCCACCGGAAGGAAGAATATCAATTTAACTAATTTCTGGAGTCGTCATTTGATAGTAGTTTCGGATACTCTTATTTCTGGCACAAACTTATGTAATAGAAAACGGATTTTCCATTGAAGACTTCCAGGTTTCAGTGTGTTTAACGTAAAGGTTCAGAAGCATCAAACTTCTATACTATCTTATCTAACTATAATATAGGCTCCCGGTTACTTGAATGTTGAATCGCATGATATGTGGGGTCTGTTTATTTTCTTTTTTTCTCATGCTCGTGTAATTCTAATGATCTCATCTTGTTATATAATTATGAAGTTTTCTCTAGAGCTGACAGAATTTGAAAAGAATCCGTCAGAATTCCAGTTATTTGTCATGAGAATGCCTCAATGCTTGATATTCACAACAGCTTTCGAATGCAAAGTTTCTCATAATGTAAAGGTATTTAGAATAAACGAGTGGCGCCGGCTTGTATGTAATACTAGAAAGCTAATTCAATGCAGGTATTGTGATGTATAGCCTATTATAGCCTATAGGCAATACTCATATTGCCCATTCAACAGTGTGTTGAGTGAACCGAGTGCATCTATCAGAACTGTGGTACAGATTTCCAAAGAACCAATCACAACCCATCCAACAATCCAAATTCTCCCTAATCAACCAATCACAGGCTTAGAAATGTCTATTTCCAGCGCTGTGATTGGTTGATTTTTCAATATTGCAAATCTGTACTACAAGTAGTATATTAGCGAACCAAGTCCCTATAATTATGAAATTGCATTGTAAGTAAGAAATCTCGCATTCAGCAATAAGTAGGATTATGTAAAACATGTCATATTTAGCGACATCGGTAGAGTGCTCGCCTCAGATGCAAGTGATACAGGTTCCAATGCAGGTCAGTCAGCGAAAGAATAAAACCAGGATGTTTATTATGTTCTTCGTGCACCTGAGTTGGCAGCGTTGCCGCACTATCAAAAGGTAAAGGTACGATTAATCTTGCAGTGGTAAAAAACTAAAACACAAGAGACAGCAACTATGATATCAAACCAGCATGTGCGTTTTGTCACGTGTTAAATATACAAATAGGGGACAAAATAAAATATGTAGGCCTATAATATGAGTCGGGTCTGGAAATAGCAAAGGGTCAAGTACACAGAAGTCTGGGTCTGGTCACTCTACCTTTCACAGAAGCATCTATCCTACGTAAGTCGCCTATTACTAACACGTGCAGCGATCGGTTGGTCTAGCTTCCAAGGAATGCATCAATCGATAACAGCATGTGTTTATTTGATTTGATTATAAATTCAACTGACACATTTAGGGTTTATTTTATAACCATAAACAACGAAGTAAACAATTTCAATATTTATAACCAATAGGTCTATTAGGCTTAACCCAATATTGGTTATAAATAGTTAAACGATACCGTTTATGACTAACTATGTAATCTTACATAGTTATCCCGTGTTGGGTCCGAGATATTTGAGAATAGTAGTTTTGTACGAGCCGACTAACGCAGATACTAGGAAGGCAATGGAAACCACCTCAGAAACCTATGTCTTCCTTGAATAAAGGCATAATTTTAGATGTGGAAATGCAAAGCCTTTGTGATGAGACGGATTTATTGGGTTGGTCGATGGCGTGCTCATTAAACAGCAAAGTTGATTGTTTGTATGATTTTTTACTTGGACCTACCACGTGGCAGAGCACTGGATAGATGACGTAATCTTACAGGAAAGTCAATAATAATTATATTGTAAATTTAAATACATAATATTATTTAAATTTTATCTTATATTTTTATATTTAATATTTTTACTTTGATGTTTTGAATCCAATTTTTATTTAGGCTATAGAATAGTTTACCAATTTAAACCAAACCGTATTATTTTTAGAATAATTTATTCCCAATAGCCCTAAGAGTTGAGAATTCATCTGCATGATTATTCTAATCTTCACATTAATTTTAATTGTCAAACCAAATAACTGGTGTCTGCTATAATTAGAGCATGACAGGACGAGTAGCTGAAATAAACCCAACACCTAGGGGGTTGTGGTTATTGAAACGAAACAGTGCAGCTAAAAAAAATTCTATAGGCATATAGGTTAATTGGACAAACAGAAACAGTAGGCTACTTATGCTTACATTAAGCAATGATTTTGAAATAATGTTATCTGAAACAGCTGAGTAGATAAATTATTATCTACTCTTGAGTAGAAATATATTTTCTCCTCCGTGTCAAAATGCCCTGACATCATCCCTGACATCATCCCTGGATGAGGAAACGGACGTTAAACTTTTAGGATTATAAATAATAATAATGATTATTATTAGTATGCATTGGCAGAGTGTACTGGTAGAATCGTAATGCTTGCAGTTGCTTGGTTTGCTTGAGACGTCCCTGACATCGCCTTCTGATGAGGAATCGGAATCCTCTAAATCCTCATTGTATTGTATTGTATTGTATAATCGGACGACTATATCAATGATATTCATGATGATGTGATAATATTATGAGGTTGTTTCCCGTTGCCTTCCTCAGTATGAAGTATATGCGTTAGTTGGCTTTTACGAAACATATGCAGTTTTCAGCTGGTCAATTCTCAAGTATCCCGGATCAAGAATTTCCTACAATTATATGTAATTATATGTAATTATATGTAATTATATGTAATTATATGTAAATATATGTAATATTATGAAGTTAGGCCTATATCCGTGCTAAGACAGGATACTTGAGAATTGACAACTGAATGTGTTTCGGAAGAGGTAACTAACGCAGATAGGCCTACTACAGTGAAGGGCAGAGTGTTCTGGGAAATGGCTTCTCTGTATTATACCATTTGGTCGCTCAATTCCTAAAATTTTGGTGGCCTTGCCTCATCGAGTGGCTCTTTACAGGCTAGACTAATTTTTCCTCCACATTTAGTGCCTCTGAGATTGCTTTTGCTCAAATGCGTTATATATTTCTATTTAATTAGGCCTATTGTATTGTACTGTATCGTATATTTATCTTTACTTTAATAATGAGATTCAGTGCAGAAAATCCTAGCTCAATCTTTCTAGCATTAATGACTAGCATCTCTTCCAATCATTATTTAATTGGACTAAATATTGCGGATATTTTGTATGTGGCAAGTCTTGAATATTATAATTACTGCTTTGTCTAATGATGTCTCGGCTGATGTATAATTATTGTATTAAATTATTGTAATAATTGGTATTATTACATGTCAACGAATGTGCAGATTCAACAGTTTGACGATAGTACGGTACCAGGCCACATAGGCACCGCTGTTGGCACTTTTACTGAAATTTCTCAAAAACAGTTTAATAGCCAAATATTAAATAGATCACAATAGTCAATGCTAAATTAAGTTCTAGTGCAAAGAGGGGAAATGGAGTAGAATTTGATATTATTCACTTTATGTGTTTAAAAATCGCTGATGCTGCCAGTATATCAAAACCAAAAGGTTAAAAATGTATGCTCAATATTTAAATTCACTATCATGATTTAATGGACTGGCACCTTTCTTAAGTTTTTTCACTTTAGCGTAGTATTATGCGATTTCCAATCGGCGTTTGAACAGATCATCTAGACTAGTCTGTTTTGTGTAAGAGGGCTCTGATAATGATGTGCTTAGATAATTAACGGACGTAAAACTGCTTTGTACTGTAAAATCCATAACATTGATTATTTCAAAACTTTACCCTTCTTGAATTAATAGACAAAACTGTAATGTAAAACAAAAATACATTATATATGTGTCGCATCGGTTATAAAGCACTATGCGCTGGCTCAGCATAGGTGCATATTTGTTGATGTTTTAATATAATTTTATTCGCAAGCCAAGGCGATAGATGAGAGCATTACGACTTTCTATCAGCCCGTGATATATTTGGGATATAGTCCCTTTAATGAAATGTGAAAGTGGTCAGCTAGATAGGATACACTGTATCCTCCCTGACGGCCTTCCCTCTGATTGTTTGTGCGTTTGCCCGCGTGTCTGTGTGTTTGTGTGCACCTGCACGTTGTATGCTTTGCACTTTTTGATTTTTTAAACTTTCTGATTGAGATAAACATATCTCTCTCTCTCTCTCTCTCTCCCCCCCCCCTATCTCTCTATCTCTTATTCTAGCTGATATATGCTTTCACCGATATAGCAAATCGGTTAAGTGTCTGACACGGGTTCTATAGGTTACTGTTCGATCCCTGGATGCCCCGTCACTAATGTATGGAGAGGGATGATTCTTTGATAGAATATTATGCTTTTGTATGAGCAGACTAAAACAAATAGGCTACTGTGGAAGGCAACTGGAAACCACCTCAGATATAATTTTCTTTGCTGAGGACACGTCGATTTGATAACACAGAGCCATAGCGACAGTGCCAGCTTGTCTACTCAGATGTGTTATTAGGCAGAGACAATGATTTTTTAATAGTTCTCTTACACAACCTTTAAAATGTAACTTATAAATTTTTTTAGCATTACTACATCTACGCCTCCGTGGCTCTGTGGTTAGCGCGTCGGCTTCGTGTCAACTTTTGCGCATAAGGTCCGAGTTTCGATTCCAGGTCGAGTCCATCAGAGAGTAAATCTCGGATGTACAATGGGCCAACCAAGCCCATCATCCCTTCGTGGGTCGGATTATTGGGAGCAATTATTATGTAGTAGGTGACTACTTCGGAAGATTGCGAAGGTCTGGCGTATTTGATCCAATTGTCAAATTGGACTGTATATAGTGGGCGTGGGGGGGGGGGTGGCGGGGCTGGCGACCTCATCGTAAGATTAATGACTATGTCACTTGTCTCCTCAAATCGATCAGGATCGAGATCAGCTCCGCGCCTTCGTTCGGAAACGAATATGCCAAACAACCTTTAATTTTTACTACATGTACTAACTGCAGTACCGTAAGCTTCTTGATTGATGGTTATAACTCGTTTTTTCCGCCGTATATAATATAAGTTTATTACTTTCGGTATAATGGATATAATTTTATAGATTTGCGCCGTGTTTGACCAGTGTTGACCCATGTTCCTTTCGGCACTTCTAACCTGCTCACTGCGTTTTAGTGGACCAGTTTGTATTTGCTTGTGATATTGGAATAGTTCCTGATATCATCAAACGATGATGAAATCGGACATTAAATTCATATTGCATAATTTGTTTTGTATAGAAGTAGCCTACAACTTATCGGCCAATTGAACGATGTGTAAAAATAGTTACTTCATATCGGATTAGGCCTAAAGCTGATATTGCTCTAAGTTGAGGCTGCAGCTTATAATAAGGCTTACATGTCGATAAGAATTGTAAGTAGGCCTACATGTAAAATTGTAAATGCTCTTGAGTGGCATGGCCTAACAGTCATTTCTTGGAATGCATGTACATTATGTAGGCTAATGTTTTTGGATTCTTACAAAAACAAAAACAATTTCTTCGACAAAACTTTAGCGGACTCCTGTAGATCATTATACTGCACTTGGCAGTTTCGTTTTTATGATAATGATTATGTAGTAAGTCATGTATTTGTATGAATGGCTCCTGGAGAGTTTATACAGGTCCTAGATAAATATTTGTACAATTTATTTAGGGGCTATTGACTGATTGATGTATTGAATTATTGATTTTTTTATCCGGTGTAAATCTCCCAGTGGTTTTTATTCCTTTTAAAAACTTCTTTTATTTCTCTAAAACGATTCTTAAAGTTCGAAAAAATTAAATCGATTCGAGATCGAATCGATTGAAACAGCCTCGAAAGCAGTCAACCTTGCAGAGCGATTGAGAGATAGTTGGGCCCAAAGTCTCCAACTCTCCATGGCCACCGGAATCACCTCATACCAGTTAGGTTCCGATATTTTCCTGTTTTCTGGCGGCCGCAATTTCAGCAGCCCCACCTGTAGGCCTAGCGTCCCAGACGGCACATTTCCCCCATCTTCACAGGATTAATATCAGCCCGTCTGAACGCTTCACATCCAGACGGGCTGATTGAATGATTGGTTGAACGATGGATCGATTGAGAGAGAGAGAGAGAGAGAGAGAGAGAGAGAGAGAGAGAGAGAGAGAGAGAGAGAGAACTATGTCTATTTCAAAAAATCAATCAGAAAGTGCAAATATCAAAAGTGCAGACAGACAACATGCATGCGGACACAAACACACAGAACAAACACACGAACAAACACACAAACAATCAGAAAGAAGGCCGTCAGGGAGGATACAGTGTATCCTATCT